>BSBN01001478.1:10000000-10281529 GCA_027924645.1 Cunninghamia lanceolata
CCGGTCTAAAACGCTTAACGAATATATGTCCATAGACTTCAGTCACATGTGGTTACCATGGAAAGGTATACCTAATCAGATCAGGATTGATGCTGAGCCTAGGATGAAACATATGATCACGGAATATAACAAAACAAATGAGATCATGTATGTAAACGTAGAACCTGGAGTTTATCACATCAGGCCGCAAACTGTTAAAATAGAGGAGATCCTGATGCTGGATGTTCATCATCATCATGATGATGATTATCATGAGGACATGCCGAGTCTGGAGTTTGATAATAATCCAGATAATGAGAATGAAATAGATCGCTTCGGAGATTTTGAGATGCATTTATCTACTCAGGTAAAACGTTGCCAATTATTGAATATATCTGCTAATGATATTTTGATTGATGGATGGTGCAGATTACATGGCGAAGCACATTCAGAAAAGACTTGTGAACCATGCTTAGACATGATGATACTGGAGCAAACGTATAGTGAAGCATCATCATCATATTCCGAGGTGAGTGCTATGTCTGATGATGATGATGGCACTAATTCTTATTTGTTTTCTGCAGAAGCAGAGGTACCTACGGATCCTGATGAAGATCATATTCGGAGAACAGAAGAGTCAACAGATCCTGATGAAGATCATATTCGGAGAACAGAAGAGTCGACAGATCATGATGAAGATCATATCTGGAGAGAAGAAGAGATACTGGTGTCCGATCAGATAAATGATACGAGAAAAGAAAAGATCACTCCTGGTAGTGATTGCTTCATGGAATCAGATTATGAGTTGTCTGATGAAGATAAAGGCAGCGACCTGACGAAGTTCGAAGAGTTTCTGGTAAAAGAAATAGAAAAGATGACACAACAGCGTAAATCTCCCCAGGAGGTTTTAATTAAAGGTTGGTGTAGGCTGCATGAGGCACTTCACTCAGAAACAACTTGCTCACTATGCTTACATATTTTGAAGAAGCATGCAGCTGTATGTGCTGAAAATCATCCTCCTGCTGAGATGGAAGAGAAAACAGAAAAGCCATCAGGCTCACCAAATAAAGGAAAGGAGAAACTTGAGGATGACATCCCCAAGTTAAAGTGGATATCAGGCGGAGCAGCAGCCAGAGCTGCAAAGAAGAAAGGAAGTTCAAGTAAATATCATGCTGAAGACAAATGTCCTGCTGAAGATAAGCCTTGGATCTTAAGGTTTGATGGATCTAAATCCAAGCAAGGTGCTGGGGTAGGAATTGACCTTATTGATCCATCAGGGAAGTCCTACTTAGCAGCTTACAGACTACAGTTCCCCTGCACCAATAATGTCGCAGAGTATGAAGCTCTGATTCATGGAATGTTGTTTGCCCATAAGAAGAAAGTGAAGATCTTGCATGTCTTTGGAGATTCAGAACTGGTTGTGAGACAAGTAAGAGGAATTTACTCTTGTAATTACAGAAAGCTATCAAATTACAGGCATCGAGTGTGGGACCTGATTGAAGACTTTGATGCCTTTAATATCGTTCACATACCAAGAGAATAGAACCAGAGGGCAGATGCACTTGCCCAGGCCGCCAGTACGTTGGAACCGCTGTCTATATCTGGTCTGAAGAGATTTTCAGTAGAATTGGTGTCAGTACCTTCAGTACCTGACAATGTGACTAATCTCCAGGTGTTTGATGATGATCAGCACATCCTGGACTTCATATCAAACAGAGACATATTTGAAGCTCAGATTATAGATGAGAATGGTATGGAAGATCATGTCTGGGAAGAAGATGAGATATTAGAGTTGCCTAGCAACAGAATTCCCAAAGGTATGATTGAATTAGAAAGAGCCTTTGATCTAGATAATATGCTGAAACATAAGGATCTGCCTAAGGTAGATGGAGGTCAATATTCACAGGTGACTATTGGACAAGCTGATGACAACAGAAATGTCTTATTGGGTAAGGTTTGTACACCAGAAGAGTTAGAAGGAATAACTCAGGCCCTTAAGGATTACATACATGTAATTGCATGGACTTATGATGAGCTAAAGACATATGACACTTCTGTCATAACTCATACTATACCTCTCAAGCCAGATGCAAAACCTTTCAGACAGAAGCAAAGGCCAGTCAATGCTCTGCTTGAACCAATCATCCTTGAAGAAGTCAAGAAATTGTTAAATACCTGGATAATATTTCCTGTAAGGCACTCCACTTGGGTGGCGAATCTTGTGCCAGTCAGAAAGAAGAATGGAGACATCAGATTATGTGTAGATTTCAGGAACCTGAACAGAGCATCAGAAAAAGATAATTATCCTTTGCCCTCTTTGGATGAAGTTCTACAAATTGTGAATGGAGCCAAGATGATGTCCTTCTTGGATGGTTTTTCAGGATACAACCAAGTGATGGTTGATAAAATTGACAGATTAAAAACTGCCTTCACCACAAAGTGGGGGATATTTGCATATAGACGTATGCCATTTGGACTTATAAATGCTGGAGCTACATTCCAGCGAGCAATGGACATAGCCTTCAGAGGCTTAGTAGGAAAATGTATAGTCATCTACATGGATGACCTGACAGTATTCTCCAAGGAAAGAGGAAATCATGTTGCTGATCTCAGAAGTGTACTGAAGAAATGTGAAGAATATGGAATATCTTTGAATCCTAAGAAGTGCATATTCGGGGTCACAACAGGAAAGTTACTAGGCCACCTGATCACAGAAGATGGAATTATCATTGATCTTGACAGGGTGGAATCTATTATGAAGTTACAACTTCCAGGAAGTAAAAAGGAACTTAAATCTTATTTTGGTAAGATAAATTTTGTGAGGAAGTTCATCACCGGCTTTGCTGAGATTGTCAGACCACTAAATGCCATGTTGAAAAAAGATGCACAAATTGAGTCGACACCAGAAGCTAAGGCTGCCTTTGAAGATATAATGAAAGCCATTTCAGATGCTCCTATCCTCATTAGTCCAGATTATACAAGAGATTTCTACATCTACTCATTTGCCTCAGAACATACTTCTGCAGCAGTGTTAACTCAAAGAAATGAAGAGAAAGAAGAGAAACCAATTGCTTTCATGAGCTGTCCTTTCAGGGATGCTGAGTTGAGATATGTAGATGTTGAAAGACAGGCACTTGCATTAGTCAGAGCAGTAAAAAAGTTTAGACATTATATACTGAGAAGCAAAGTGATTGCTGTGGTACCAGATGCAGCAGTAAAGATGCTGCTGATGCAGAGTGAACCTGGTGAAAAAAGAGCCAAATGGATTACGGTATTACAAGAATATGACATGGAGATCACACCCATGAAGCTGGTAAGAGGACAAGCTCTGAGCCAGATGATATCTGAAACTGATCCAAACATCATCAGTCAGCAGTATGTGATCAATGAGAAAGACAATAGGGAATGGTATTCAGACATCAGGCACATCTTGATCACGGGAAGATGTCCTTCAAGAATGCAAGCCTCACAGAGAAGAGCCTTAAAGATAAGATCCCAGAAGTATATGATAAAGGGTGGAACCTTGTTTAAGAAGAATTATGAAGGAATATACCTGAGATGCTTAGAGAAACCAGAAGCAAATAAAGTTTTAACAGAGTTACATGACAAGTTTGGTACTGCACACGGATCAGCATTGGCCACAACACATGCAATCCTCAGAGCAGGATATTACTGGCCTACAATTTTTAAGGACACGGCTGATCATGTTAAATGTTGTCATGTTTGCCAGGTTGCTGCCAACAAAGAAAAATATGCTGCACAACTGTTGCAGCCAGTGATGGAAGAGCGCCCATTTGCACAGTGGGGCATGGATTTCATAGGACCGATCAATCCTCCGTCTTCCTCAGGCCATAGGTATGTCCTAACGATTACTGATTATTGTACCAGATGGACTAAGGCTATCAGCAGCAAAACTTGTACTGCGGATGATGTCATTAAATTTCTGGAAAGCAACATTGTCACCAGGTATGGAATTCCTTATGCATTGGTAAGTGATAATGGTTCTGCCTTCATTTCCACCAAATTGTCAAGTTGGGCTTTTGATCATGGGATCATACTTAAGTTCTCATCCAACTACTATCCCCAGGGAAATGGATTAGCAGAATCCACCAACAAGAATTTACTGAGTATAATAAGAAAATTGATAGAGAAAAATCCCAGGGAATGGAACTCATTTCTGAAATATGCCTTATGGGTAGACAGAACTAAAATGAAAATTGCATTAGGAAACTCACCCTTCCAACTAGTATATGGGGTAGATCCTATCCTCCCTGTAAACTTGAAAATTCCTACTCTGCAGTTTGCCCAAGAATATCTAGGCATAGATAATAAACAGGAAGTCAGGTTGCTTCAGTTGATGCATCTAGAAGAAAAACGAAGTCAAGCGATTGACCAATTTGCAAAACATCAGGCTGTTGTCAAATGCTGGTTTGACAAGAGAGCTAGAATTAAAGCTTTCAGGATATCTGATTTAGTCCTGATGTGGGATAAAGCCCATGAAAAGAAAGGTGATCATGGTAAGTTTGATAGATTATGGATAGGTCCCTTTCAGATTTCTGAAATTTTAGGAGATAGCACTTATAGGCTTAAGAACCTGACAGGTGAGGATGTCCCGTTGCCAGTCAATGGACAATTCCTCAAACATTATTTCCAGGCCTGAATGACTTCATGACAGTCATATGTATCATAATGTATATTTGTATAGTTGTTTGTACAGTTTGTTGTTGTTGTTGTTTTGTTGGTTGGGACCTTGTTCTGGTAAGTCAGGATGATGCACTTCATCACCCTAAGAAAATAATTAAATTGTTGGGATTCAGATGATGAGATCACATTTAAATATAGGTTATGATTCATTCTAAGAAGTGTTCATGATCAGGTTTATGATGTCTTTTCATCAGGGTGCTTTTTCTTGGTCAAAGTGAATCCATCACAATGAAACACCTAACAGCCTTGGGTTTGTTGAACACACTAGTATAGGTGTTAAGTGAAAAATCTAAAGGGACTCCCTTGCTACCAATACAATCTCCAACCTAAAGCTGCAAGTGACTACACCTTGTACAAATGAGCTGACATGATGATATCAAATATAAATTTTTAAAGGAAAATCAGAAAAGAAATAAAATTAGGCCATCTAAGTAACTCTACCGGGGCTATGGACGCCTGCTGGCAGTGGGGCTCTACTTAGGGAGATTGTATAGATAACCTTGCCGGGGCTATAGACGCCTGCTGGCAGCAAGGCTCTATCCAGGTTGGCTATGAGGGATGATCTCCAACTATGTAGTTTAACACCAGTTACTTATGTTTTCAACTTACTTTCAAGATGAGGATAATTAATCATATGCACACACCTGATCCTTTGTTAGCTTTATCACCATAATGAAATTTTATCATTCAGAGGATTATGATGCCTACACTTAGACAGAATTAGAACACTATAGATGAATGTGATCACATCACTTGAATCATTGGAATTTGTTTATTTTCTGTGGTGGCAAGTTGTTGTGTGGTTACAGAACACGCCCCATTTTGACTTGGCAAAACAGGGACCCAACTTTTCTTTTGGCTTGTGTTGTCTGCTTTCTGGTGGTTTGGTAAAATCAGTCATGTTCATCATCATGTGGAGTCAAGATGAGGTAAGTCCCAATATGAGGTTAGTTTGTCAAAATTTGTATTTCATATATATGACCACATATTCTGAAAGAGCATTAAAATTCATGCAGGTTTGTCTTTTACATCACCCTGATATTCATCAGGATGTGAGAGTTATGAATAGTCAAAGTCTTGGTCAAACCTGATATTCGCAAGAAGAGGGTCATATCTTATAAACTTAGTTGTGCTATTTGAAGAACATCATCATCATATTTGAAACGTCCCCCCGATAATATCCTGCGGTTCAAATATCTGGACATCAACTTTAAGTGATTGTAAGTCTTCCCCGTCGAACGGTCTTTTGTATCGCGAGCATCATGTTTTGAGTGTAACCCGATATTTCATAACAACGAGCATCATGATATTATAACATCACCTGATATTATAATATCATGCTGATATTATAATATCACACTGCTTAGAAAGTCCACCATCTGCATATTTGCATGCGCATGTCAAGGTCCTATCGGAGGGTCATCATCCTGATCTTTCAAGGCAGGATCATATTTCATATCCTCCTGATATCCTTTTGCATGATCATGATGATCACCCTATCTTCGGAAGGGGGTGATAATCTTAGCAGCATGATCATATTTTAAATATCACCCTAGCGCTAACCTGATGATGACCTCAACTCATCCTCATGCTTCGAAGACGGAATATGATGGTTACGTCATCATGATATTCGATGAGGAGGATCATCATATTTTTATCCTGTCATGTTGTCAAGATCATCATGATCTTGTTTGTCTACCCGATATTTCGTAATGTCCTCCTGCCGAGAAATATGACCTTTTGCAAATATCCTGATGACGTCATCCCGATCTAATAAACGAAGAAGCAAATATCAGGATGACATCATCATCACACTTCTCCTTTGGCAGGATATTTTCCAAAACATGATCTGGTTCGCGAATATGATGATGACGTCATGCTTCAAGTTTAACAAAAGCCCCGGATATCCTGATGATCATCATCATCCTGATCTTTCGAGAGGGTTACCTTGGCCGCAAAGGGGTCATATTACATTCACCAACTGATCATCTTCCTTAGGTGACCCGATATTACATTTATCCCCTGATCTTAACTAAACATGACGGTGACGTCATCTTTTGCATTTTAATGAAGCCCGGATATGACGATGACATCACCATCATATTCCATTCCTCAGCAGCAGGATCATATTTCATATCCTCCTATTTTCCTTCGACATGATGATGATGATGATGTCATTCTTTTCCCCAATATATAGAAGCGAAACATGACGGTGACGTCATCTGGACATTCGGAAGGGGGAGCATCATATTTCCAAAATATCATGCTGACGAAAGTTTTAAGTCTTGCTATCAGCCTTATCTTGAGTTATCATGCCGATAGAACATGTCTTCCCGATGGAGGGACATCATCATGATTTTTTGGCGTCGGTATAAGTTTAACCGTCGGCCTAATGAAAAATTGTCATCTCGACCGTGTGTAGTCACGCCGATACATACATGATCATATTTGAACCCGATATACAAGGAAATGGGCGGAAAAATGAAACGATGGTTGACTCGAGTGTTTTTTAACGCTGTTTATGCATTTAGTGCATATTTTCCACAGATTTGAAGCCCGATTGCCTGTAGCTGCACATTTTGAGGCATGTTTAATAAAACGTTTACTTCCTGTTGTTTATCCACATGATGATGAACTTAATGTTTGTTTTTTTTGCAGGAAGTCATGATGCTGTTAGAGCTGCTACTGAAGCTGATAATTACAAAGTTGCACATGGAGGCAACATGAACCAGAAGTGAGGAGGATATTGTCAAATATGCTGTTTGCCAGCTGGAGACCGAATCAAATCAAAGATGCTGGAATATTCTGTGCCAGCTGTACATTTGCCAACTGGCGAAGCATGTGCTTTTCATTTGGACCGTTGATTATTATGAGAGGATCCTGATCCTTGGATCATTGTAACTATTTTCTGGCATTTGTTCTATATAAGAGCCAGATCCTGGGGGGATAAAAAAAAGATATATACACAGATGCATCTGGCGCATTAAAGCCGATTACTGTAGAATCAATTAGGAGATCGGATTACTGAGACTAATGAGGATAGAATTGTTGAAATGTCAAGGTTCTTTCTTCAGATCACTGTAAATGTACCTGTTCTTGAGCATACTGAATGGATATGAAGTTTCAGATTACATCCTGATTGTAAATTTTACGTAATCTTCCTGTTGGTTTCTGGATATGTACTGGTGAATGCTGTGTTCAATTAGAAGCGCTTTCATTTCATTACATGTTGTTATCAACTTTTCCTTTGAAGATTTGCACTAGATCATGCGGATTTGTGGAATGTCCTGGTGAAGTATGATTCTAGTTTCCTTCTTTTCATTGCATGTATGGGAGCTTGTATGTGGATCAGTGATCTAAGTCAAGTAGTTTTGGGAATCTTATTCTTTAACCCTTTTCCTTTTTTTTAATTTCATAAATTCATCACCATAACTGCAAATCATGATAAATAACAAGCAGAACAGAGAAATATGCTGAAATCCCGTAGGTAACTGAAAATCATTAGCATATTTGAGTTAAATGCATGTAGTATTGAAAATATCATGCAAAGAATCATAAATAATGGTAGAAATCATGCAAATATTAGCCTGTAGGCACATTATTTGACTAAATTCACAGTGCAGAGGTAGAATTGTTGGAGATTTATGCAGAGCAAGCATATAGAGCAGGATATTTGAAGAAATAATGATGAACTTTGCAGAAACACGTAAGGCCCCTGAATGGAAAACAACAACACACATCAACCACTGAGTAACATCAGTAGATTAAGACCTAATCAACGGAGACTTGGGATCATGAATTCTCTGAATTCATCATATCTTTCAAGATGAGTAAAGGTTGTTGTGTAACTTTTATTCTATGTTTGTGAATGACTAACATCATGACCAACAAGACTTTGGGGGATTTTTAGATGGGGAGCGGGATGTTTGGGATTTTGGGGTGGATTGGGATGTGGATGCCTCATTAGAGTTTGATGCTTTTTGTTTAGGGACCCACACCATTTTTGTTTTTGCTTTTTCTTGTGATGGTGTGGGATTTGATAGCCTGTTTGATTTTTTAGGTTGATTAGAAGGGATAATATCCTTAGGCTTTTGTGCTTTATGAGTTGAGGCATTCAAACTTTTGAATCCCATGGATCTGGTGGAAGCTTCATATTTGAAAGATGTGTGCTTTTGTTGGTCTTAATTGGGGATTTTAGTAGACTTATGGATGGAGGGGTAAAAAGTGGATTTTTGGATAGATGGGTGAAGTGATTTGATGATTGGGATATTAGGAGTTGGTAGGATGGGAGGATAAGAGGATTTGCGGATAGGGATGTTGGGAGTTGGTAGGATAGGAGGTAGAGTGGATTTGATAGGGATCTTGGGATTTGGAAGGATAGGAGGTAGAGTGGATTTGATAGGGATCTTTGGAGTTGGAAGTAGTGGAGGTAAATTTGATGGAGGGAGATGGATGGTCACATGCTTTTGCAAATGGTAGGATGATGGAGGAGGGATGGCGACATATGTTTTGGAAGTGTGATGAGATGCACCATGTGTGGGATTAGATGAATGGATTTTGGAAGCTATGTGGGTGGTACCAACATGTTTGTTTTGTTGTTCTTGGGATGCATAGCCAAGGCCATGTGAGGATGGATGGAATGTGGTGTGGATGGGCTCCAGGATGCCTTGTTCATGAAGGCCTAAGCCTTTGCCTTGATAGTTCATAAGTTGGAGTATGCGACATGCAATGTGATGTTTGTTGCTTCAGAAACAAGACGTGAGTCCATTATTTGTTGGAGATAGATAGGGGGTGGATAGAAGTTGTTCACCTTCTACAAGGGAGTCACCATGGATGAAATTGCTTGTTCCAAGTGAATAGGAGGATGGATTTGGGATGAGATTGGTAGATGGAGGTAAAGGATTCATGGGGGATGGTAAAGGGGTGGTAGAAGAAGGTGTGGGATCAACAAGGTGATCCATAGATGGGAGGGGATGGGGGATGGGATTAGATGGGATGGTTAGATCTTGATTAGGAGAAGGGGTTGATGTTTCAACATGCTTTGGATTTGTTTCTTGACATAGCTCGTGTGCTTGCATGGAAGTGGAAGTGACTTGGATAGATGTGATGGGTGCTTGGATGGGTTCTTGAACATGGCTATATGATTGTTCTTGAGTTATGATAGGAGATTGTTAAAGAGGTTTGGTAGGTGTTGGATTGCATGAGGGTGTTTGATTCCTTGCTACTAGCCAATGGATGACATCTTTCATGAGTGTATGGGTGGAAGAACAAAATAATGGATGGATAATGATGGTGGATGGTGTAGAAATAGGATTGGGATTGGATAGGTGGGTGATAGGATTAGGTAGTCATGGTTCTTGGGTGGGTTCAAGGATAGGTGTGGGATTAGATGGTGGAGGCGCTCTAGATTGGTATCTCCCTTGTCAAAGGTGATTAGATCTTGCCTAGGATAACTTGGACTCATTTGATTTATGTACAAGGGACCACTTGGACTTGCATGTGCTTCTTGTTGCAAAGGTGAATTTGGGCTCACTAGTGCTTGTTGGAGAGGCCATTGATAGTCTTGGTAGCTAGGTGTAATGGTAGGATATGTAGATGAAAGGTTTTGGGGTTGGTATGAAGTTGAAGGTTGATATGAGGATGATGGAGGTTGATATGATGGAAGTTGGTATGAGGTTGAAGGTTGCTATGATGTTGAAGATGATGACATGTAAGGTTTTTGTGAAATTTGTGGAGGTTGGGATGGTGTTTGGACTTCTTGTTGTGATATGAGTTGTTGTTGATGTTGGTAAATGTGTTGATGTGATGATGATGGAGGGGTTGAATAGGATAATGATTGTTGTGATATGGATTGATAGATAAGGGTTGTGATAAGTTGATAAAGGGTTGATAGGACATGTGGATGAATTTGGTTGATATGAAGTGGGATAAGTTGATGCAGAATTGGTTTGATGTGTAGATGGATATGATGGGATAGGTGCTAGATATGATGGTTGTTGGATTTTGCAAGTGGCCAAGAGGTGTTGGATTTCTTCTGAGAGGTATTGTATGTGTGAGGATTGGCTTGTTCAACCTAGTTGAATCAATTCTTGAATACTTTGAAAGGTTTGCTGCTCTAAAGGGGATTAGCTTGCATGCATGTGGTGAAGCATATGAAGGAGCTTTTGGAAGTCCTCTAAGGTTGACATGATGTCACACATGTGGCTAAATCTTAAGTCCTTTTTGGCAAGTGCTTGGTTATGATTCGATGGTGATGTGGATTGTTTGGATGAAGTTGATTAGGATGAAGGTGACTAGGATGTGCTTAGGGATGATTGGGATGGAGGTTGATTTGAGAAGGATGGAGAGAATGATGTTGTTTGGATAATGATTTAGATAGAGTGGTGATGATTTGATGATGTAGTTTGACAAGGATGTGAGTAGGATTGATTATGGATGACTTGGATGTGATTAGGATTGAGGTGGTTAAGAATGGGTGATTAGGATGAGTGTGATTGGATTTGAATGTGATGAATGACTTGTCTTATGTGTTTGATGTTTTAGTTTGATTTGGCAATGTTTAGCAAATGATCACATGTACAAACAAGAATCACTCACACAAGACATAAGCAAATTTGAATTTTGAATTTTGAAGAATATGAGAATGATTAACAAGCACATGTGTAAGACAAATCAACATGCCCTAATGCCTAGTTTGATGGGGTATGGCCAGTTAGGTTTGGTCAATGTTTAGACGAGGTTGACTAATGATTTGAAATTGAAATCCTATCACACAGTCGGGAGAAGGGGGTAACCCACCCTTCACCTTCACTTCCCAAAGGTAGAAAGTTCTTTGGGGCTTAGCCAAGAGTGACAGGATTCTGATTTCAAAGAGGGTGTCTTTCGATTCAGCCTCGGATGAGGTCATCCCTAGGGGTGATGAAATCCCCTAGCAAGCCTCCTAGGATAGGGATTGACAAAAGTGAATCAAGTGAGGTGTTTTTGATCTCCAAGATCACCTTGCGGTGTGAGGAGAGAGCATACACACACCCACTTGATTCACACTCGCAGTTGATTAATTATCCCTTAGAAAAATGAAATGTGATGAAGACACGTCAAGCAGTGGTTCTTTTTAAATCCAAATTTCAAGATGTGATGGAAGACAAATTGTTCATTTTAAGCCCAATTTTGATATGTGATGAAGACAAATGTTTGTTTTATGCCCCAAATTGAAGTGTGTTTGCAAGTAATGATTGAGAGATAAAGGATGAAAACTAATGCGCTTGATTAAATTGCTGTCCAAATTGATGTGTTTGCTGCTCCTGATGTTTGTCCAGTCCCGAATGATCACCTACAAGTCACGAAATGACAATGAAGCAAGTAGACTAGCCAAAGAGATTGTGATGCAAAAATTGATAATTTGATAAAAATCTAATAAGAAATGAATTGATACAGAAAAATAGATTGCATGAATAGAAAATTCAGTAAATTCTATGCTATTTCAATTTTTTTTTTTGCAAAAATCTGATCAAAAATGCAAAAGATATGAGCGTTTAAAGTTTTTAGGCAGGTTTGACTTTGATTGTGAAAAAAAATGGAAAAATGTATAGTCATCTAATAAAAACCTCACAGCTGCGTAGTTCACCTTGTCAGCTTTCCGGAAAGTCCTTGTTTGCGCAATTTCGACATCGTATGCAAAAGTTATGAGAAAAAGAAAAAAATAGCCCTCTTATGGCATGTAGAAGGCACAAGGAGGCTAACTTGACTGTTTGCAATAACCGCTAGTGGTTTGCAGTTAGCTGATCACATGCTGGCAGTTAGGTAACTATAGTTAAAGTTAAGCCATGCCCCTAGTCGCCAATATGACCAAGGGCTTTACCTTTTTTTTAAAAAAAAAAGGCAAGTGAGGGGCTTTTCCCCTACCCCCTATTCCTCGTGGTAATACTAAGCAAGTTTAGGTTTTATTTTTTTTGTTTGTTTCAACATTTTGTGTTAGGGTTTATGCCCCCCATTGACCATGAGAGAAGGGAGGGCGGCATAGTAGGAGGTAGGGCGGCGAGCAGAGGGGAGGCGGGTGTCGCAGAAGGAGGTTGCAAGGCAGCTGGAAAGGAGGTCGGCGGGGGGTGCTGCGGGGGAGTGAAGTAGGGATGGTCGGGGGTGTGATTGGTGGCGACGGGGTGGCGCGGGGGCTGTGTGGGAGTGGTGGTGTAGTGAGGAGATGGGAGGGAGGTTGACGGGGGTTTTGGTAGTGTTTAGCAGAGGCGGTGACCAGGGGGATGGTGGTTTGCGACCTGGTGGAGGATGGGGTTAAAAAGACGACAGAGGACGGGGAGATGCAGGTTGCGGGGAAGCTTCAGGTAGGAGGATGGAGGGTGTAGCAGCAATGGCAGTGGAAGTAGGGAGGTGACAGGTCAACAAGGGGTGGCGACGGGCTTCGGAGTGGCGACCAGGCGGTTGAAGCAGTGGTTCGGCAGCAGAGGATTTCCTGCGAACAAACACATTTACCTGCAACTCTAAAAATTGCTTGCAAATTCAAACACAAACCATTAGTATGGATTAGTATGGAAGGGTATGGTTCCGTACGGTACGGATCCCGTACGGTACGGACTATACCCTAAAAATTTTCAATTTTTTTCAAAAAAATTTTCACAGAACCTAGGCGAGTTTACTATCAAAATTCACAGAAACAATGTCCTAATCACAATAATGACGTCTGTTTTTGCCCAAGATGAAACCTGCCACACTTTACCTCCAAAACTTGACAAAAACTGTTAGAAAAATGAAGATTTTTACAAGAAACCTTCACAAAACGACGAGTAAATTCGAGACCGGGCATGCCAATGTAATCAATGAAATCAAAATAAAGATTAATAACTAATCAAATGCAAACTAACATGATTATACCTTCCTTCTAACTAACGAATCCATGCGGGAAGAAGATGCACCCGATTAGATCTCCTCAAATTTTTCCTGTGATTAGTGTGTAAATGTGGATTGCTCAAGTGCTCAACACAATGTAAGATGAGAGACAAGTGGTTTGATGCTTGATTTGGATGGAAATGGGAATGATGAGAGTGATTTTGATAGAGGTTTGATGAGATGAGGAGATTTTGGAGAGATTTGGGCAGAGGTCTGATGCATGAAGGAGTCTCCCTAAATGGCTTAGAGAGGGGTCCAATTTATAGAATTTTGGAGATGAGGATGGAGGGTGAGGATTCAGTTGATGAAATCAAGGGCTAGGAATAAAAGTGAATCTTTTATTCCTAGAGGATGAATTAAAAATTCTCATTTTGGGAAGAGTGGAGGAGTGTGGGGGACAACTGAATTTTAAATTCAGTGAGTGGAGGATAGTGGGAGACAACTAAATTTTAAATTCAGTGATTGGAGGAGTGTGGGGGACAACTGAATTTTAAATTCAGTGAGTGGATGAGTGTGGGGGACAACTGAATTTTAAATTCAGTGAGTGGATGATAGTGGGAGACAAGGTTAATTAAGTGTTATCTTAATTAACTTAAGTCTAGGTTAATCAGATAAGCAGGATTTGTCTAATTAACAAGGATTAGGGAAATGCATAAATCAACTAAACGAATATTAGAAATATTCATTCAATTGATAGGATAGGGTTGTAAGGTTAAATGGATTATTAGGTGAATTAATTGATCACCAAGGATATGTAGATTGGGGGAATGGATTAGTGCAAGGTATGGAAAATCGGTTTGTAGAGCAGTCCAATTTTAGGTGTCTACAGATATACTTTTTTGTAACTAAATTTAATGAAACAAAAAGGGTTTGTAGAGGAAACCATCAAGATTATAAAAATACAATATATGCCTCATTATAATTTTAATACGTAATTATTATTAATTTTCTACATACATTATGCATGATTTATTGATAGATATACATATTGAAAAGCATTCATAAATTTCAAGCTACTTATATTTTTTAAAATACAAAAGATGAGTCACATTCTAGGCTTTATTAGGAATAGGTTCAAAAAAAAGTTTTGAATTTCATATATTTTTGACCAAGTTAGGCTAGTCAGAAAATTATTTTTCAATATTTTAAAAAAGTCATGGTAAAAAACTCATAAATAATTATTTATTTATTAAAAAATTTAAAAATATGTGTCATTTACTTAAATCTAAATCTTGGAGGAAAAATATTTTCTTTTGCTCATACTTAGGTTGGCTGAAATGACACCTATTTTTTATGTTTTTCTAAAAAAATTAGTGGTGTCTCATTGAAATATCCAATTTTCACTAAACTAATTTCTATTTTTATTTTTAAATTAGTAACCAATAAACTACATTAGATTTCCTAAAACTTTTGTTACCACCTTATTTTCAAATTATGTAGATAGCTCATTCAATTTTTAACATGAAGTTACTGAAGTCTATTCTTAGCATTTTCATTTCCACTCAGGGGTATTGTTTGGCCCATCATTGTCTTGCACTCATCCCCTTGGGGTACATTCTACTATTGACTCTTACCTTTTGGTTTGAAGAATGTTGGGGCAATCTATCAATGAGTGATGATAGTAATATTTCATGACACGCTTCACGATATTGTGGAGGACTGTGGATGATTTATTGGGCAAGTCAAAAACTAGAGCTGAGCATCCTAAAATCATATAATGATTTTTTAGAGACTAAGGGAATATAAAGTATTCCTCAAGCCTAAGAAGTGTGTATTTGACATCATGTCAGGCAAGCTATTAGGCTTCATCATTTACAAAAGAGATATAGAAGTGGATCCTACTAAAGTGAAAGCAATTAAAGAAATGGCTCCACCATAGAACCTTAAACAACTCTATAGTCTACAAGGAAGGCTTCAGTCTATACACAATTTCATTGCTCAAATTGTAGATAAATGCCAACCATTCTCACATCTCCTAAAGAACAATGTGGATTGCTACTAGGATGAGCCATGTCAACATGCTTTTGATCAACTAAAATAATATCTTTACCAATCCACCAGTTCTCATGGCACCAATCCCAAATAAATCATTAGTTCTTTACATTTTAGCTACACAAGTTACTTTGGGAGCCCTTCTATCACAACAACATGAATAGGGAGAGAAATAGCTATTTGTTACATTAGCGGAACCTTAGATCCACCATAGTGTGTGCCACTTTTTGGCCTAAGTGGGACGCTCAAAATTAGCTTTCTTTAGCATTTTTAATTTGTTTCAATTATAGGGAACAAATGATAAAAAATTTAAGGATCATGTAAACTAATGAGTTGTCGAAATTTTTATATAGATTCAAGCTATAATTTTTTTATATTTTAAAAAAGATTATTTCTATCATTTTTTATTTTTATTTTTCAATCAATTTTTTTCTATTAATTTTTATTGACATTATTCCATAACACATAACTTTCACTAGAAATAAAAAATTTCTATGATTTATTGGAATTAGACCATTAACTTCATTGTATAGTACATGGCTATTGTTTGGTAATTTTTTGTTAAATATTTTATTTATTATTAATTCTTGAATTTGTACTAACAAAAATTCAGACTTTTATTATTCCATAACACATTTATTTTAGCATATATATCAAAATTAATATTTTATTTTTTATTAAAATAAGGACATCTATGTGGAGTGCAATCATTTGTTTGAGAGTTTTTCAACACTATTTGTTTTTGATTAATATGGTCAAACAGGTTTTGAAAGGGGGCCCCAAAACCCTTTACAACAGGAAGCAAACAAAAAGCAAAAAGCCAACCGACAACCAACTATAAGCTAGCACAACAACTAAAGCATAGAAAGAGTAGCCAAAAAGAGAACAGACAGGACTAAGCTAGTTCATCTTCTTGAGAGTGTCAGCAGCTTCTAATTCCTATTGATAAAATTCCTCGTGCATTTTGGCAAAGTCCATGAGCTCTTTCTTTTCAACTTCAAACTACTTTTTGTTTCTTCCCCTAGTACGGGTCGAAGGTCCACTAGTGTCCTTAGTAGCCACTTTTTTACCAGTATTTTTCGTGCCATCACCCTTATCCTTAATACCTAGTTCTTCAACATTCATGATGTCTTCAATATTGAAATCCTTGAACTACTCTTTTTAAGTTCCTTCAGCTTCTCAGTCAACACTCTCATCCCGTTAAGGCTATTTTGAATGATAAGTTTGCTGATGTTCATAATTTATTCTAAGTTTTTGTTCACCTCTATGATCTTCTCCTCAAGGTCCTGGACCCTAGTGTTAAATTCTTCTCTCATCCTGTTCAAATCACGGTCCATTTCCTCCATTTTAGGAATAGCCTCCTAGTTTTTAAAGATTAAGGTGTCCTGATCAATAGTAGTGTTGTTACCTCTTCCCAAGCTTTCCTGCATCAGCTGGAGCTTGATGTTGATTCTGTTAATTTCTAGGAAGAACCACTTTGTCATTTTATGCTGTGAGTTAACAATATTCTTAACCAATTCGAAAACCTCCTCGACCTAATCTCTGTTTCTTGCTTGGGCCAACAAGTCGTCAAAATCCTCGGGCAGATTGCTCGAAGGATCATTGATTTTAGGAAATTTGAGGCCAACACTAGGGTCAGGGATATGCATAGTCTTGTCTTGAGTTTCCTACACCCTAACATAAACCTTCTCAGATGGCTTATCCCTAATCCCCTGTTTCAGCTTGGTCCCCTATTTCTGAGAAGCACAACCAACATCCTAAACAATTCCCTCATCACCAATATCTTTCTCCATGGTTTTTTTGCCTGTCTTCGCAGGAGTGGGGGTTTTCCTCTTCAGAGGCATAGCCTTCTTGACATTAATCTCCTTGATAGAAGTGTCAGAGTCATCACCCATATTAAACCCTTCAGACCAAGAGATGTCAACTTCCCTCTTCTGAGTTTTTCTCCTCTTTCTAGAGGACTCTGCCTCACTATCCTCCTCTTCATCAACTGAATTCCACTCCTCATCCTCAGAATCAGTCTCCTCTTCACTCTACACCACACAACCCTTTCTCTTAGCACTATGTTTTTGTTTCAACCATTTTTTGGGAGTGTTACTCTTCATGTGTTCCATGATAAGTAAAATGAGTCTCTCATGCAGAACCAAGAGTTTAGGGTTTTTTCTATTTTCTTCTAAACCAAACTCCAGAGATGAAAGTAGGTAGTAGGGGAAAGAAACCAACATACCATGGTGGAAGTGATTCAACAAGTTGAAGTGGTAACTATAGATAGCCACGAACCTCCCATCCAGAGTTACATATCTCATAATTACCTCAACCACCTCTGTCTAGATAGGCTTAATGGAAAGACAATTATAACCTCCAGTCTGAAACTTAACCAACTTGTCCCTTTCCTTGCCTTTGAAGAAGTTATTTAGGGCTTCCTCACTTTGTTTCCTCTCGTGGAAGAATTTCTTCCCTCTGGTAGAAAGACTTATCACTATGGAAATAAGGTCTTCAGTTATAGCTAATTCCCACTCATACACCATAACCTTCTTGTTCTTGTAACCTTTGAATAAACATCATTCTTTTTTTGTAATGGACCTATATCCATTACAATTTTTTTTAAAATATAGTATTAAAAAACACATAATACATATTATAATATTTGGAAAGGTAATACTAAGGGCTACACACTTACAAATTGAAATTTCCAAATGACTTCATTTGATCCCCCAAAAGGTGAAGCAAAATTGCTTTTTTGTCAACATTTTGATAGGTACAGTGGAGACTCCATCAGGGGTTTGATTTAAGCCTAGGGGTTATATTAAGGGGGTTTGATATAAGGGGGTTTGATTTATCCCCATTCAATCAAACCCCCTTAGATGGAATCTCTCTAGGCTTAAATCATTATTTTTTCTAAAAAATATATGACTTCAGACAAAAATCAGGATGTCCCATAAGTAGGACACACTATTGTGTGATTAGATATGAATCTAACTATACACCTATAGAAAAGGCATATTTGGTTGTGGTGTTTTCTTGATATAAATTAAGACACTACATGTTCAATCATCAAACTAAACTTATTGCCAAATTGACCCGCTCAAATATCTTTTATCAAAACCATCTCTAATAGGGCAAATGGCTAAGTGGGTTATGTTGCTTAGAAATTTTTGATATATAGTATGTTGATCAAACTCCAATTAAGGTACAATTAGTAATGGATTAGTTAGTAGAAGCACCATTGGAAGATAATCAACCATTGAATCTTGGCTTCCTAGATGAATCTATCCTAGCTCTTGAAGAGTCACTTGAGTGGAAGCTCTACATCGATGGTTCCTTCACCACTTATGGCTCAAGGAAGGTATCTTTTTCCTCACAGCACAAGGTGAAATTATACCAAAGTTATTCAAAATTGGGTTTCCTTGCACTAATAATATTGTTGAACATGAAGCTTTAATTTCAGGTCTCAAGCTCATAATCTAATGGAATATACAACACTTGTAAATTTTTGGTGATTCTCAGCTAGTCATCAAATAGGTGAATGATGAATATCAAACTAAAGATGGTAAAATCATCCCTTACAAGAGAATGGTTGAAAGATTCTTGCAATATTTAACTCACATTCATATTGAGCAAGTACCTAATTGTTGATCATGGTGTTAGTCATAATAACAACGATAAAATTTACACTCAAACCTTATCTTCTTGAAAAGTACGATCAATTCAGGATGAATTGATGACTCCAAGTCTCCATGTATTATTTCATAATGATCTAACATTACTCAAAGGTTGATGTGTATTACTGTTAATTAGTTTGGGGCCTTATGCTTGATTTTAAGGTATCTGTCTCCTGATATTCAAATGTTACTCTGTTCTTCCCTATTCTCTGTAAATTCTTAACAAATGATGTTAAATCTTACTATACTTAACCAAATGATGCATATCACTCTTGTTAAGTTGATTCACGATTATTTTGATTAGTTCTTTTGAAACTATCTTCAATTCACTTAAACTAAACTAATCTCTACTTAATTTCACTTCTACACTATAAATTTGTTCAAACGATGTGCCTATAAGCATGTATTTCTATGACTCTTATCATTATTTGTGTTCATTTGTATGATATTTTCTATTTTGTATGCACTTTGTCTAAATATGCCTAAGATCTTCATGTATTTACGGATATCATCATATTATATGATGATCTGCTTGTTATTTTCTGTGTATTTGCAGTTAAGGTGATGATTCAAATGAAATTTAAAGAAATTCAACTAAAGCTTTCTAAATTTACTAAAATGAATGAATCTTCAGTCATTGATCCACATATATCCTCCATACTATCATGAAGAGAAGAAAATCAAACCATATTTTCACCAGGTCATTCCACCGCTAGATATGATTGATGCTAACTTCAAAGGAAAGGAATGAAGACAACATGCATAGCCTGAGATGCACTCCAAGGGACGCAACAAATCAAAGTGACATATCTAGAATTCATTCATAGATTACTCAAAGTTTATGATTGTTTGTAATCACAAGTCTTCATCTTCATTAAGTATGCAAAAGGGGTATATATTTACAATTGACTTTGAGAATTGGTCATGACATTACACAATCCAATCTCAATTAAGCTTAGAATGAATACAACTAATATTTTCCATCCTTTTATAAAAAAAGGATGAGAATCAGTTACACAAGATCCTATGATCAAGATTTATCTATTACAATCAATGGTTCACCTTACTTTGACCAAGTCATCCTACAAAATATGTAGCACAAGCTGTCAGTTGGCAACCATTTAGTAAGATACAGATGGCACTCTAGAATATTCTAAGATATTTGATTTAATCAACCAAATTGTAAGTATCAAAATGACCACAATATCTTAGATGATGCTGGTTGCAACATCTTCTTCATTCGGATGATGCCTCTTCATGTAGTAACTTCCTAGTGTCTAACTTCTTATAAGAATCATATGCTTGCACAAAAGTATCCACTTGAAATTTGCTGATTGTCTGGGCTCTCAACTTAGCATATTTTAGTGCTTTTATTTGATCATCCAAGGATCCCAGCATGGATGTCCTTCTATCTACTTCTTTATCATATGTCTTTACTTTCACATTCAACTCAAACATTTCATCCATGACATCCTCTATAAAGAGTCCAATTGGATCTTCTGCTAATTCTTTAAACTTGTCCTTGAATATTTGGATCACATCATCCACCTCTAGCATTGCTTCCTTTGTTACAACATCTTCTAGTAATTCTTCCAATTCTTTTATCTTCTCAGCTAACAAGTCATGAATCTTAGTTTGAGTGTCTCTCACTTTGATCATGGTAGCCTTTAATACATCTAATTCATAATTCATTTCAGTTATCCAAGTATCCATGAGTGGTAGAGTTACACAGGTGAGAATTTTATGCTTCAATAACTCTTCATCTGTCATCCCCTTGGCTCCTTTGAGTCTCACCATTGCATAATTACAATTCTATATCCTTTCAGTGAATTCACTCTTCAAAGAATCAATATCATTCTTCAGATTAGACAATGTGTCCCAATTGGACCTGGAAGTCCTTATTAGCTTCTCTCCAAACATCATGAATCTTATGAACCATCTATCCATAATATGGGCTTGATGCTTTTATACATCTAAACTAGCTATTTTTTCTTCACTTATCAATGCCAATGCAACAGGTTTTTCCATAGCCTGTAGGGTGGATGCCAAGCTATCTGGCTTCACGAATCCTTGTATAAATTGCTGTAGCTGAGCATTTTTCTATTTACACTCTTTCTTTCTATCTTTGAGCTTCCTTATTCTAGCCACTACTGCCTCGGTGCTCTCAATATGTTCCTACATTTCTTGTACTGTGGTGACATGACCTAAGTCAATTTGTGTCACCTAAAATTCCTTTGGCCTAATTTCTCCTTTGGGTTTATCCACTATGGGAACAACAACTTGAGCTATCCTCTTTCCTGTCTTTGGATCTCTCTTGATAGTGGAGACTATCCTAGCTCTCCTTTTTGATTTAGATGGATCAAGAGTAAATAAGAACTTGAAATCAAAAGGTACTTGGTGCTCTTGCGACCGGCCTACCTATGATGAAATCAATGACAATGCATCTGAATGTGATCCTCCTTGATCTTGTTAATCAATTTGAGCATCTTGTCTTTCTTGTCTTTATTGACCTCTTCATCACCACTAGGACCCTGCACATTTTCTTGTTGTCTTTGATCTTGATCTTGCTCTTGGTCCTTCTGTTGTTCTATTCTAGCATCCAAATTATATTTCTCAGGCAAATGTTCTCCTTGCTTTTGCTCTGGAGGAGGCTGATTATCTTATGCCTTATCATCTTGTTCCTTTGGAACCTTCTCATCTTTAAGCTCTTGGCCATTATTCTCTTGATCATGATGATGATGCTCTTGCTCATGCTTATCAATCTTATCTCCTTCACGAGTATCTAAATGTGCTCCTCCATCTTGAGAATCCTTATTCCCTTCATCAATTTCCATAGGAATATTTTCCTACTGTCCTTAGTTATCTTTAATAACTTCTTCTTTATCAGTGATTTCTCCTTCAGGCACATAAGTTAGGTCCACGACCACCGCGCTGGTCATATTTTCAATCAGAGTGTTTAGAAGTCCCATATGTACATCTTCTTCAGGGGATTCCTCTCTTTCTATTCTTTCATCATGTGCTTCTATTACTGCCTCACCCTTATCTATAGCTTCTGTATGTTGCAGTATATGTCCAATAGGATGGTTGGTAATATCCTTTACCACCTCATCATCAGTTAGATCAATGGTTTGACTTAGTGGGAGGGCCTTTGCAACCTCTTCTTCTTGAACTTGACTTTTGGCTTCCTGTGCCATCTCGATTTTCACCTTGACTATCATTTCTACAGGTACATCATATTATAATTCTTTAACTACACTTGCAGGTGGATCTCTTGATCTTGATGCTGCTGCTAGTGGTGGTGAAATGACACCTCTCATGTGAGGGCCCTGATATCTACTTTTCTTGGGCACCTTGACCCCCTCCAACACATCAATTTTTCTCTTCCTCTTCAGTGTCTCAAGAGGCATATTATCTTCTTCATCATCACTATCCTCTTCCACTATAGTAGCCTTAACTGAACTCTGCTCCTAATTTTTCTAGAGCCCCTCATGTGTTGTTGGTATTTGTGGTGTAGGTACAGGAATTGCCTTAAGCACCGGTTTTGTAGGAGGTGACAATGGTTGGTACACCAAGGATACCCCTTCAATAAGATTTCTTTTGTTGCTGTAGATGAACTAGGCTCAATCACCTTGGTCCTGAGAATTTGCCTTTTGCATATGAGGAAATCATCAAAACCAGGCTCCTCTCTTTCCTTTCTCTTCCCCTTTTTGTCACTTGTGATTGCCACACCTTTTTGCTTTAATCTCATTGATTGTTTTGGTAACCCAGTTCTTTCTCCTAACCATAACTTTGGCAGTGAGGACATCTATTGAAGTCTCTTCCTTCTGTGTTAGATATGGGGTAGAAATGGTGTCATTGTATATCTTCTATTCCTCATACTCAGGATCTATGAGGTCATCATCATCCTTTTTGATTTGTGGGGGCACTTCAGGTTGCCCTATTGTTCTCATCCGATCTAGTGTCAACCTTTGATACTCTCTTCTTCTCACCTCATGTTCATCATCGCAATCTACCCAATAATCACTAAGGTGGACACTGTTCTTATACTTCTTGTTAAATCTTTGTTCGATCCTGTGGTAAGGATCATAATCTTTGGTGAGTGAAATAGTTTTAGATTCAAACTTTTCATCTTTGCCTCAGATTTTCTTTCATTCTCTACACCAGGAATCAATTTATGTCAATGGGAAATCTGGTATAGGGCTTCCCTTCCTTTACCTTGGACATTTCAAATGTAGGTAGCTATTGCCTCATGATTTCCATTAGTACTACCTTGTCCGAAGGGTATCTTGGTAACATATATGGTTTCCCACTGAAAGCCTTAATCCGTATGTATGAGTATGTTTTGGCCTGGATGAACCAAGAGCCAAATCCACTAATTAACTTTGTAGCACCCACTGAAAACTACTTAGTTCTGTTTCCCTCCATCAGTCAGACTAGGTGCATCAGGAAGTATTTGTTGACCATTTTATAATGTTGAATTGATGATCTTTTCTCCAATTGGAGATACTATTCCCAGGGAGTCTTCTCATTAGGTAATTTACCCATCCTTCCTACAGTTCGTAGGTCATCAAATGTGCCTTTTTCTCCATAGGAGTATACTAAGTAGGAATTCATTCTGAAGATCATCCCCTTAGTATCCTTCCACTTGACCATCTAGTCATGCATTGTGTCACTAATTATTTTGGCCCATTGGACCTTTGCTTTATCCTCTTCATATTCAACAACCATCCTTAATAGCCCAAACATCCATGGCTAAAATGTTCCACAATTTATTAGGCCTTTTGTCCTGCTGAGCATGAATATGATGTACTAGACTTCCTTGTTGAAATCAAACTTATATAGGTGCCGTGCCATTTTGGCAGATGCTCTGGCTGTATTCTCTAGACTTCTCTATCCTTGGAAGATCACTTTTCTACAATCCTTTTTCTTTCCATCAAATTCTTTTGCTAGTGCCTCTAGGTCTGGCACATACATGGGTTGAGAAACTGGCAAATGGAATACTTCAGTTATACCCTCCATAGATAAATCTGCATACAACCTTTCTTTCTTTTCTACCTTCCTTGTGTTGATATCATAATTCAGTGCACACTCAGGCATAAGGTCCAAGGCCTCTATAGAATAGGGAAAGCCAACAACATGATATAAACATGATGCAACTATATTATTCAAAATGGGGTCATCCTCCCTAGCATCAATTTGAGCTCTAAATGCTTCAATATCTATGTTACCACAATGAGTATCCTCTATGTACCCCAGCCTGTTGTACACACTATGCATTTTAGGGAACATAACTGGTTTGAATTCCGCATCTCTCTTGTCCATGCATGGATGTGACATTTTGTCCTACAATTTAAATATGCTAGTCTCAAATAACAACACATATATTCATCTATCTAGGGTTAGCACAATATCAATTTTTCATGCTTTAAAATAATAACATCCCTAAATCCTATAAATTGAATTTGAACAACGGATAATCACAATCTATGTTCGCCATTTGCCCTCTCTTTGATTAATCAGGATACGATTCATAAAAATAAACAAATAGCTAGGTCCTTTACATACATGTATGCACTTTCTTAACCTATTATGGATATGTTGATGATTAAATAGAAGATCTGGATGAAGTATTCTTCTACAACTTTTCTCTTCTGGCTCGGCTCTGGTTTGCGATAAGCTCTTAACAATAGAAACTTAGGGTTCTCGAATGCAATTGTGTCAATTATGATGATGAAATCCCTTTTTACCTTAAGCAATTCATGATTTTAGGCTTACTAATGGCATCAAGGCGATTTGACAACCTCTTTTAGCAGGATTGCACAAGATCATCACATGTGTCCATTGTCACGCATTCAAATTTAAATTCCAATGGCCAATCACACTATATTAAATGCAAAAAGCATGGGTATATGGGAGTGGATATCTATATATGAATATCTGGATGATGTCATCATAGGTTAGGTTAACCTTCGTCAACTAAGGAATTGTCATTGGGTTCGAAATATGCTTATAGTGAGTTAGAATATGCATATGGACACGTGTCATCATCTCATAGTAGTGCAAAGAATCTTTCTTACTGACAAGATTCTCCAGCGAGGATGCGCTACTATCTAATTTGTGTCTTGGATATCAGGTTAAGGTTTGGATATTATAAGTTTGAAAATATGCATCTGGTCAGAATATCTGGATGACGTTAGCCAAAGGAAAATCCTTCTTCACAGCGTAATAAGGTGACATCATCAGGATATGGATGTTAGAATAAGATCCAGGATATTAATAAAGTTAATATCCTGACACTCTAATGTCTAGGTGATGTAAGCATGTTCAGGGCTCTTTGTAAAATCACGATGATGTGACGTCATCAGGACAAGGATATTTTGGACAGGATAGTAAGTTAAGATTAGGATGTTAACTAATATCCAAATGACGTTTAACTAGATAAGTCTCTTAAATTTGACATCCATATGTTAAAAAGCATCGGGATATTAACTTAAGATCAGGATGTTAACTAATATCCTAATGTTTGATGTTTTGCTTCCTTTCCCTTTTAAATTTGACATCTGGATACTAATAAGCACTAGGATATTAAGCCAATATCTAGATGACATGCAATGTGAATATCTAGATGTCCTATTGACTAAACTTTGACTGACCACAACTTCTTTATTTTAACAAATTTCAAGATGCTTCAAAAAGAAAAACTGCTTAGATTTTGATGCTCTTTCACTTACTAGGATCTATAATATGAAATTCAAAGTTTGAAAATCTAACCTTTATCTTGAGGTCAACATATGCATAAGATGACATCTTGTAATGCATATGGCATTGATTACTTTTACCATACCTCCCAAGGGCAAAGGACAAACAAGCCAAGAAAAAAGCTGGGTCCCTATTTTGCTAGGGCAAAATGAGGCATGTTGTGTAACCACACAACAACTTGCCACCCAAGAAAACAACCAAAATTCAAATAATTCAAGAGATGGAGACAAATTAGTACATAATGTTCTAACTCTTATCAAATATGAGCCTCCTGACCTTTTTGAGTGATATCCTATTCATCAATATAACAATATGTAAGAAGGAGTTAGGTGTGTGCATGTGGTTCATATCCTTCATCTTGCAGATAAGTTGAATACACTAGTGACCGGTGTTAAGCTACATAGTTTAGTTTAACCCTCATAGCTAACTTGGATAGAGCCTTGCTGCTAGTAGGTGTCCATAGCCCTGATAAGGTTATCATTGCAATTCTCCCAAGTAGAATCCCACTGACAGTTAGACATCTATAGCCCTGGTAGAGTTACTTGGATAGCCTAATTATTATTTTAGATATTCAATATATTTCTTTTTGTATCAGTATTCATAAGATATGATCATGTAAGCACATTTTGCAAGGTGTGGGCACTTGTTGTTTAGGTTGAGAATTTCAATGGTAGCAAGAGCAAACCTTTAGATTTTTCACTTAGTACTACACTAGGATGTTCAACAAATCCAAGGTTGTTAGGTGTATTCTGTGAGGATCTCCTTGAAAAATAAAAGTTATCATTAATGAATAAGATATCACATACCTGATCAGAGATATTCACATTGACCTGAGCTACAACCTATGTAGGAATTTGTATTCATTTCTTGAATTCTAACAATTTCACTAGTTTTCTAAAGTAGGAAGGTGCACTATCTTGCCTAACCAAAACAGAGACTTAATAACACACAAAGTAAAATGCACAAAACAAACTATACAAACAACTATACAAAGTGTACATATGATACAATGTCCTGATATGACCTACCTAGGCCTGAAAGTAATGTTTGAGGAATTGTCTATTGATTGGCAATGGAACATCCTCACTTGTTAAGGTTTTGAGTCTGTAGGTACTATCACAACTATACAAAGTGTACATATGATACAATGTCCTGATATGACCTACCTAGGCCTGAAAGTAATGTTTGAAGAATTGTCCATTAACTGGCAATGGAACATCCTCACTTGTTAAGGTTTTGAGTCTGTAGGTACTGTCACCCAAGATTTCAAAAATCTGGAAAGGGCCAATCCAAATCTTGTCAAATTTTCCATGATCACCTTTCCTTTCATGGGTTTATCCCATGATAAGACCAAGTCTGAGATTCTAAAGGCTTTTACCCTAGCTCTTTTATCAAACCAACATTTGATAGTAGCCTGATGTTGGGCAAATTGATCAATCTCTCTATCTTGATTTTCTTCTAAATGCATCAGTTGTAGTAACCTGATGTCTTGTTTATTGTCGATAACTAGGTATTCTTGTGCGAACTGTAGGGTAGGGATTTTTAGGTTAATAGGGAGGATGGGATCCACCCCATAAACTAACTGATAGGGAGAATTTCCCAATGCAGCCTTCATTCTAGTTCTATCTACCCATAAGGCATATTTAAGTAGAGTGTTCCACTCTCTGGGATTCTTTTCAATCAATTTCTTAATAATGTTCAATAAGTTCTTATTTGTTGATTCTACTAAGCCATTGCCTTGAGGATAATAATTTGATGAAAACTTCAGAATCACCCCATGGTCAAATGCCCAACTAGAAAGTTTGAGAGATGCAAAGGCTGGTCCATTATCACAAACAAGAGCATAAGGGACTCCATACCTGGTAATAATGTTTCTCTCTAGGAACCTGATCACATCCTCTATGGTACAAGTCTTTCTAATGATAAATTCAATCCATTTGGTGCAATAATCTATAATTGTTAGTACATACCTGTAGCTTGAGGAAGACGGTGGATTAATTAGACCGATGAAGTCCATGCCCCATTGAGCGAATGGGCACATCTCTATAACAGGTTGTAGTGGTTGAGCTACATATTTTCCTTATTTGATGCAATCTGATAAGTATGACAGGATTGTTGCAAGTATGGGCCTAACCGGTGTTGTCATTGATGTCAACATACTCCTGTTACATTGATGTCAAGGATTGGATGAGTTGTGTGCTGAGGATATTGAGAAAATTAGTCCTATCAGAAATAAAGAAGAACAGTGAAGGTCTATGAAGTGAAGATCCTAGCTAAGATGAAGATTAGAGGATATGAATCAAAGGGTTTGTAGATATGTGTCTAAAGGTGATCCAGTAAAGATTTGAGAGGTCCGCATGAAGATTTGAAGAAGTTATGGCCATATTATTAAAACTGGTTCTGGCAGATGTTTAGAAGTGACAGAGCAACACAAATAGGTCTGGTGAGATCTAGAAATGCAATATCTTGTTCTGCAGATTTGGTGGAGTGTTTAGGAAGTCAATGAGAATTGACAACTCAATTGGTTCATGGTCTGGAGGTCTGAAAGCATCTATTTTAATATGACAGTGGTAACAAACTATGTTCTTGAGGTTCTGGATGAAGAAGAGAATGATTTTCGTAAGCAGAAGTAGTGTGGGTGTTCTTGGTGACTTAGGCAAGCTTGTGGGGGTCTCTAGATTGTGTCCAGTTTGTGTTGGTGGTCCGCATTAAAGATTGAACTTGTAATTGAAGATTTACTTCTGGATGATGATGTTCTTCCTAAGTTTGACCGATCGGATGATTTACATATCTTGCGGATGATCTTGAAGATGTTATGAGAAGGATGGCGTGTTCCTCAAAGGAGATTTGGGTCCCAGATATATGTGGCCGACAGTGTGGTGTTTCACATGAAGTCTTTTGTAACAAATCAAGTTGTATTTGTGTATTTGCTCTGTAAAGTTTTCTGACTTTGATGATTATCCCAAAGTTGATGTCTTGTATAAATAAGAGTTGTAAAGTCACTTCAAAGGAACTTGGTGGAGATGAGAGTGTGGTCAAGAGGAGAAGTATGAAAGGCAGAGCAAAAGTATTGGGCTTAAATGGAACTGACTCAAGCATGGTGAAGATGCTATTCTTCAGTTCAAGTATGTAATATTTATTATTCTGTAGACAATGTGTCTCCTGTAGGCAGCGAGCCTCTTGTGAGAAGTGTGCTCAGGTAGTGAGCCCTAATTAGCATGTGCCATTGTGTTCCTTTTATTCTTTTAACAGAGAATACAATCTTGGGTTACTCATCCCGTGGTTTTTCCCTTAACATTAAAATCTTGGTGTCATATGTGTTAATGTGTTTCTGCTCTTGAATTATTGCATTGTGTTTTCATGATTGATTTATTATTATGCTACTGAATTACAAGAAGGATTTAAGTGGTTAATAAAAGAAATTTTTTTGACACAACTGATTCAGCTCCCCTCTCAGTTGTGTATCCTGAAACTAACAGTTGGCATCAGAGCTAAGTTCCTCTAAAAGAGCTTAACCACTTGAGGAGATCCAGGATGTCTTCCTACAAGAAGGATAGTCCAAGGTTTGATGGAACCAAGTACACTCTTTGGAAAAGCTGCATGGAATGTCACTTGCAATGTATGGGAATACAATATTGGATCATGGCTTCAAAGAAGTATGTTCCTCCTCAGAATGGTCTAAGAACTGTAGATGAAATCAGAGATGTTGAAAATAATCTTCGGGCCAAAGAAGCCCTACTAAGTGCCTTATCTGATTCAGAGCTGACAAATGTTATTGATCTAAAAACTGCATATGAGATTTGGGAAAAATTGGAACTCTTGCATGAAAGAGACAAGTATGTTAAATGTGCCAAGCTCCAGAGTCTGAAAGGAAAATTCAAAAACCTGAAGATGAGTGAAGATGAGAATATCACTTCTTACATGACAAAAGTAAATGAGCTTGTTTGTGACATCAGATGTGCTGGTGGATTTCAAGATGAAGATGAAATTGTTGCTAAGGTTCTCAGATCCTTACCTCTTTCTTATAAACACAAAGTTGCTGCTATTGAGGAAATTAGATCCTTAACAACTATCACAAGGGGATCAATTGGTTGGTAAGATATCTGCATTTGAGTTAGCTGTGTTTGGTGATGCACTTCCCAAGACCAAATTTGCATTCAAAGCTAGTGCCTCTACAAAAGGCAAACAAAGATATGATCCAAGAGAAAGTTCCTCAAGAAAATCATCTTGGTATGAGAAAGCAAGAAAAGATCTGGAAGGGGACGAAGTAGAAGCTAAACAAATTGAGGCCCTTATTGCAAAAAGACTACCAAGAGGATTTGGTAAGCATGAAGGAAAATTGCCTTTCAAATGTTTTAACTGCAATAAGATTGGTCATTTTGCCTCAAGGTGTCTGAAAAGATTTTCTAGGCCAAACCCTAATAGATCAAGATTTCAAAAGAAGTGTTACTATGTTCATGAAGATGATGCAATGGAGTAACATATGATGAATCAAAGATAGGAAACAAATCCAGAAGTGATTGGGCGTTTATTTCCATCAAGGAAGAAGACCAAATGTCCTCTGAATCTACCAATCATAAAATGATAGAAAAAGCTCTGGCTACCCAAGTTGAAGAAAAGGATGATTGGGTCATTGACAGTTGATGCTCACACCATATGACAGGTGACAAAAACAAGTTTATAGATTTGAAAAGATATGGAGGAGGAGTTGTAAAATTTGGTGATAATTCTACAGGCAGAATCAGAGGTAGAGGAACTATTTCTTTTGATGGAAATAACAAAACCAGTGATGTGTTGTATGTTGAAGGTCTGAAGCACAATATTCTTAGTGTTGGATAGTTAGTGGACAAAGGCTGTGATCTCTGATTCAAAAATAGAAAATGTAAGATCTTTGAAAGTTCTGGTACATAGATTGCATCCAGTACACAAACAAAAGGTAACATCTTCCACTTGGTTAGCATTGGCAAAAGTTGTTTATTTGTTCAAATTGATTAGAGCTGGTTGTGGCATAGGAGAATGTGTCATGTGAAATTTGATAATATCATCAAGATTAGCAACACTCAGGTTGTAAGAGATCTTCCAAGACTGGTGAAACCCTCTAATAGTTTGTGCAAAGAATGTCAGTTGGGTAAACAAATCAGAGTCACATTCAAAAGTAAGGAACAATCTTCTATCGGATTGTTGGACTTAGTACATACTAATCTATGTGGACCGGCAAGAATCATGAGCTTGCAAGGTGATAGATACTTCATGTTATTAATTGATGACCACTCCTGGATGATGTGGGTGACTTTTCTAAAAGAAAAATCTGAGGCTCTTGAGAAATTCAAAATATTCAAAGCTATGGTAGAGAATGAAACTGGATTAAACATAAAATGTCTCAGGTCTAGTAGAGGTGGAGAATTCACATTCGGAGAGTTCATAGAATTTTGTGAGAAACATGGGATAAAAAGATAGTTGTCTGCTCCAAGGACTCCACAATAGAATGGAGTAGTAGAGAGAAAGAACTAGACCATCCTAGAAGCATCTAGAACCATGATGATGGAAGCAAATGTTCCTCAGATCTACTGGAGAGAAGCTATAAGGACGGCTATCTATACTCTTAATCGAGTACAAATCAGAAATAATACTTGCAAGACCCCTTATGAACTCTAGTTTGGCATCACTCCCACTGTGAAGTATTTCAGAGTCTTTAGTAGCAAATGTTACATTAAAAGAGATGAAGACCTTGGCAAATTTGATGCTAGAAGTGATGAAGGAATATTCTTGGGTTATTCTACTCAAAGCAAAGCATACCGGTGTTATAATAAGAGATTGAGAAAGATTATAGAAAGTACAAATGTGAAGGTTGATGAAGGTGTTGAAAAACCCTCAAGGTTTTATGAATATGATGAAGATGATCAGAATGATGTTTTGGTCCAAGCCCCTTCTAAAATTTAGATCCAGACTGATCTGGAGAATCAGGAAGAAGAGATAAGTTTGAATGAACTTGTTCAAGAAATAGAAATGCAAGAAACTCCTAGGTATGTAAGACTGAATCACTCTGAAGATCAGATCATAGGTGATAAAAGCAAAGGTGTTCAAATAAGAAGAAAGATTGCTGAAGATTCAGAAAAGTATTGTTTGATTTCAAAGATTGAACCAAAGATAGTGAATGAAGCATGCAATGATGAAAGCTGGACTAAAGCAATGAAGGAAGAGCTGATGCAAATTGAGAAAAATTACACTTGGGATCTTGTTCCCAGACCTAGAAACAAAAATGTGATTCGAACCAAATGGGTCTTCCAAAATAAACTGAATGAAGATGGTGAAGTATTTAGAAACAAAGCCAGATTGGTCTATAAGGGTTATTCCCAAGTAGAAGGAGTTGATTTTGAAGAAACTTTTGCTTCAGTGGCAAGAATTGAAGCAGTCAGATTATTTCTTGCCTTTGCTGCCTTCAAGGATTTCAAAGTATATCAAATGGATGTCAAGTCAGCCTTCTTGAATGGTGACTTGGAAGAAGAAGTATACATTGAGCAACCAGATGGATTTCAATTGTCTGATCATGGTGATATGGTTTGCAAGTTGAAGAAAGCACTGTATGGACTCAAAGCCCCAACAGCCTGGTATGAAAGACTAGATAAGCATCTTTTAAAGATTGGTTTCAACAAAGTTACTATTGATATTAATTTATACCTCAAGATTGAACATGAAAATATCTTGATTGTTGAAGTATTTGTTGATGATATTATTTTTGGAGGAAGAGATAGTATGTGCAAGAATTTTGCAAATCAAATGAAAAGTGAATTTGAGATGTCTATGTTTGGGGAAATGAATTTCTTCTTGGGTCTGCAAATCACTCAAATAAAGAAAGGAATCTTCATATCTCAGACCAAATATGTGAAAGAATTGTTGAAGAAATTTGGAATGGAAGATTCAAAACCAATGAATACTCCCATGGCAACTGGATGTAAACTGAGAAAAGATGATGACTCTCCTAAGGCTGATCAGAAAAAGTATAGGTCAATGATTGGAGGACTATTGTATCTTACTCAAACTAGACCTGACATTATGAATGTTGTTGGTCTTGTTGCTAGATTCCAAGCTGATCCTAGAGAATCTCATGTCATGGCAATCAAGAGGATTCTCATATATCTAAAAGGAACAGTTGAGTATGGTTTATAGTATCCTAGAGATCATGATTTCTCTCTTCATGCATATACAGATGCAGATTGGGTAGGAATGTGGATGACCAGAAGAGTACCAGTGGTGGAGCATTCTTTTTAGGGAAAATATTGGTTTCTTGGTTAAGTAAGAAACAAGAGGCAATATCTTTATCCACTACAGAAGTAGAATATATTGCAACAACAGGTAGTTGTACTCAAGTATTGTGGATGAAGTAAATGCTAAGAGACATCAGAGTGGAGTATGAGGAACCTATCACAATCTTCTGTGATAACTCAAGTGCAATAAACATTTCAAAGAATCTGGTGTTACATGCAAAGACAAAACATATATCCATCAAGTTTCATTTTTTGAGAGAGTAGGTGAACAAGAATGAAGTCAGATTGGAGTTTGTGCCCTCCAAGGATCAGATTGCAAACATTTTTATTAAACCTTTACCTAAGGACTCTTTTGAGTATCTTAGGGAGAAGTTAGGGGTTATTACCCCTTTGGTTCTAAATTAAGGTGCACTGATGTGCATCAGTCTGGTAGATCTCATAGTCATATCTTGTGGTCTAGATTGATGATAAGAAGCTGCTACTCAGGGGGAGCAGTCTGTATGATTCTGAGTAATGCAAGTATGTGCCCTTTGCCATTGATGTCAAAGGGGGAGAGAAGACATGTGAAAAACAAAATGGTTGCTAATCAAAGGGGGAGCAGTAAAGGAAGAGAAGACTTGTGAATGGTTGTTGTTGATAGGGGGAGTTATGTCAGTCAGTAAGGAGAAGTTCTTGTCTTAATGGTTAAAATAGTTTTTCACATCATATGTTGCCATCAATGACAAAGGGGGAGATTGTTGCAAGTATGGGCCTAACTGGTGTTGTCATTGATGTCAACATACTCCTGTTGCATTGATGTCAAGGATTGGATGAGTTGTGTGCTGAGGATATTGAGAAAATTTGTCCTATCAGAAACAGAGAAGAACAATGAAGACAATGAAGGTCTATGAAGTGAAGATCCTAGCTAAGATGAAGATCAGAGGATGCGAATCAAAGGGTTTGTAGATATGTGTCTAAAGGTGATCCAATAAAGATTTGAGAGGTCCACATGAAGATTTGAAGAAGTTATGGCCATATTAGTAAAACCAGTTCTGGCAGATGTTCAGAAGTGACAAAGCGATACAAATAGGTTCGGTGAGATCCAGAAATGCAATATCTTGTTCTGCAGATTTGGTGGAGTGTTTAGGAAGTCAAGGAGAATTGACAACTTAATTGGTTCATGGTCTGGAGGTCTACAAGCATCTATTTTAATATGACAGTGGTAAAAGACTGTGTTCTTGAGGTTCTAGATGAAGAAGAGAATGATTTCAGTAAGCAGAAGTAGTGTGGATGTTCTTGGTGATTCAGGCAAGCTTGTGGGGGTCTCTGGATTGTGTCCAATTTGTGTTGGCAGTCCACATTGAAGATGGAACTCATAATTGAAGACTTACTTTCAGATGATGATGTTCTTCCTAAGTTTGGCCGATTGGATGATTTACACATCTTGTAGATGATCTTGAAGATGTTATGAGAAGGATGGCATGTTCCTCAAAGGAGATTTGGGTCCCAGATATATGTGGCTGACAGTGTGGTGATTCGTATGAAGTCTTTTGTAACAAATCAAGTTGTATTTGTGTATTTTCTCTGTAAAGTTTGCCGACTTTGATGATTATCCCAAAGTCGATGTCTTGTATAAATAAGAGTTTTAAAGTCACTTCAAAGGAACTTGGTGGAGATAAGAGTGTGGTAGAGAGGAGAAGTGTGAAAGGTAGAGCATAAGTATTGGACTTAAATGGAACTAACTCAAGCATGGTGAAGATGCTATTCTTCAGTTCAAGTATGTAATATTTATTATTCTGTAGACAGTGTGTCTCCTATAGGCAGTGGGCCTCTTGTGAGAAGTGTGCTCAGGCAATGAGCCCTAATTGGCATGTGCCATTTTGTTCCTTTTATTCTTTTAATAGAGAATACAATCTTGGGTTAGTCACCCCATAGTTTTTCCCTTAATCGAGTTTTCCACGTTAAAATCTTGGTGTCATATGTGTTAATGTGTTTCTTCTCTTGAATTATTGCATTGTGTTTTCATGATTGATTGATTATTATGTTGCTGAATTACAAGAAGGATTTGAGTGGTTAATAAAAGAAAAGTATTTGACACAACTAATTCACCCCCCTCTCCTAGTTGTGTATCCTGAAACTAACAAGAATTTGATGTGAGGCAGTATCCTTGAAAATGGTTGGCCAGTAATATCCTTCTGTTAGGATGGCATGAGTGGTGGCTAGGTGGGATCCATGAGTTGTCCCGAATTTATCATGTAATTCAGTGATGACTTTATCAACTTCTGGCTTATCTAAGCACTGAAGGTATATCCCTTCATAATTTATTTTGAAGAGGAGTCCTCCCTTTATCATATATTTCTATGATTTGATCCTTAGAGCTCTCCTCTGGGATGCATGCATGTTAGGTGGACACCTCCCAGTAATCAGGATACGACTAATATCCGAGTACTACTCATCTTATTCTTTTGCATCTACAACATATTGTTGGCTTATCAGGTTTGGGTCTATTTCAACAATCATTTGGCTAAGGGCTTGCCCCCTAACCAACTTCATTGGAGTTATATCCATGTCATATTATTGAAGCATAGTTATCCACTTTACTCTCTTTTCTCTAGGCTCACTCTCCATCAAAAGCATCTTGAGAGCCGAGTCAGGCACTACAATAATCACCTTGCTTCTAAGGATATAATGTCTAAACTTTTTCATGGATCTTACTAAGGCTAGGGCCTGCCTTTCAACATCCATGGAGAACTCATGAAGGCGATGGGCTTTTCTTCTTTTTCTTCACTCCTCTACATTAGGACTGCTGTGCGGGTATGTTCAGATGCAAATGAGTAGATATAAAAATCTCTTGTATAATTTGGACTAATAAGGACTGGTGCATCTACAATAGCCTTCTTGATATCTTCAAATGCTGCTCTCACTTCAGGGGTCCATTCAATTTTTGCATCTTTCTTGAGCATGGCATTGAGTGATCTTACAATTTCTGCAAACCCAGTAATGAACTTCCTAACAAAATTAATCTTACCAAAGTAAGATTTTAGTTCCTTTTTACTTCCTGGAAGTTGCAATTTCATAATGGATTCAACTCTCACAGTATCAATGGTTATCCCATTTTTTGATATGATGTGACCAAGAAATTTGCCAGTGGTCACCCCAAATATGCATTTCTTTGGGTTCAAAGAGATACCATACTGCTCACATTTCTTAAGCATCTTCCTGAGGTCTTTTATATAGTCACCTCTCTTCTTCGAGAAGACTATCAGGTCATCCATGTATATAACTATGCACTACCCAACTAATCCCGTAAACGCTATATCCATAGCTTACTAGAATGTTGCTCCAACATTGATTAGGCTGAATGGCATGCGCCTGTAGGGGAAAATCCCCCATTTGGTGGTGAAGGCTATCTTCAATATGTCTATCTTGTCCACCATGACTTGATTATATCCTAAAAGATCATCCAGAAAGGACATCATCTGAGCCCCATTAACCATCTGGAGTACCTCATCAAGAGAAGGTAAATGATAATTATCCTTCTTTGATGCTCTATTTAAATTCTTGAAGTCCACGCATAAGCGTATGTCTCCATTCTGCTTCCTGACCAGAACCAAATTAGCCACTAGGTTGAATGCCTAACTGGGAATGTGATCCAAGCAGCAAGGAGCTTCTTCACTTCTTAAAAAATTAATGGTTCTAGCAAGGCATTGACTGGTCTCTATTTTTGCCTAAAAGGATTTGCATCTGGCTTCAAGAATATTGTATGGGTGATAATGGATGTGTCATAAGTTTTTAATTCATCATATGTCCATGCAATGATGTGGATATAATCCTTCAATGCTTGAGTTATTCCTTATCTCTCTTCTTCAGAGAAGACATTGCCGATTAGGACATTCCTTGTATCTTCATCTTGCCCTATGTTGAGAGGTGAATACTCTTCTCCATCTATTTTTGGGAGGTCTTTCTGCTTCATCATGCTGTCTAGATCAAAAGTGCTTTCTAATTCAATCATGCCTTTGGGGATTTTGTTGGTGGGAAAATTAATTGTCTTCTTCATCCCATACATGGTCTTCCAGATTCTTCTCTTCTACAATCTAGGCGTCAAATATGTCCCTGTTTCTAATGAAGTCCAAGATGTGCTGGTCATCATCAAACACCTAGAAATTGGTGACATTGTTCGGTATGGAAGGTGTTGACACTAGATCTACAGAGAACCTCTTCATCCCTAATATGGATAAAGGTTCTAACATGCTGGCAGCCTGTGCTAGTGCATCTGCTCTATGGTTCAATTCTCTAGGGACATGCATGATGTTGAATGCATCAAAGCTTTCTATCAAATCCCAGACTCTATGTCTGTAATTTGATAGCTTCTTATAATTGCATGCATATATATTCCTAACTTGCTTCACCAATAGTTCTGAGTCTCAATAGACATGTAGAACTTTAACTTGTTTCTTCATAGAAAATAGCAAACCATGAATCAGGGCTTCATATTCAGTCACATTATTGGTGTAAGGGAATTCCAGCATGTATGCTACCAGGAATAACTTTCCTGATGGATTAATTAGATCAATGCCTACACCAACCCCTTGTTTCAATTTAGAGCTATCAAATCTTAGAATCTAGGGCTTATCTTTAGTTAAAGGCTTATCAGGACCTTCTCTTTTCTTCTTAGCTCTTGCAGCTGCACCTACAGATATCCATTTCATCTTTTGTGGTTTAGTCCTTATCACTTCTGGATGTTTTGGTAAAAATAGAACATCTTCCTTTGGATTCTTCTGAACATCATCATGTCAATTATCTTCACCTTTCATCATCTTAATGGTGTTACATTTATCATCAGGAGATATTGCAATTCCCCTTGTTGCATCGTCTGGACTATCCTTGACCAGAGGCATCTTGTTATTTGAGCATTTATTCTCTTCTTTGTTCAACATGTGAAGGCACAGAACACAAGTTGTCTCTGAGTGTGGTGCCTCATGAAGTCTGCACCATCCTTCAATCAATGCATAATGTGGAGGAATTTCTTGCAGAATATGTCTCTAAATTTTATTAGACAAGAACTCCTCAAATTGAGTCAGGTGACTTCCTCTGTCCTCATCTGATAACTCATAATTAGATTCAATGAGACAGTTAGTCCTTGGGGTGATAATATTCTTTTTCTCATGGGGATGTGTCTCATCACATATTAAACTCTCTTCTAAAGTAGACATCAAGACATTATTCTGATGTAATTCCTATTCATGTTCTCCTGTATCTGAAAGAAACAATAAAGAATCATTATCATCAACATCAGATATTTCACTAGCCTCGGTCGATGAAGATACACCTTCTATGCTCACTCTTTCCAACTTGATCATATCCAGACATATCTCACAATCATTTTCTAAATGTGCATCATCATGTAATCTGCACCATCTGAATATCATAATATCTTCTATGGATGTCCCAATCAATTGACACTTTTGCATTTCTCTGGATAAGTACTTTTCAAATTTAGTGAAGTGATCCACTTTCTCTTCATCAGTAGAATTGTAATCAGATTCAATGATCAACCTTTCTTCTTTGTTACTATCTTCATGTACGTGCATATCACACATTAGGACTTCTTCAATCTAACAATTTGAGGTCTTATTGCATAAACCCCTGGTTCAATGTCCACATACAGTATCTCATTAGTATGATTATACTTGGTGATCATATGTTTCATATGTGGTTCAGCTTCTATTCTTATATGATTGGGGATTCCTTTCCATGGCAACCACATATGACTAAATTCAGTGGCCATGTAACTATTTAGTGTCTTTGACTAGTCTCTGCTAAGAAGCATTCCATAAATATCAGGTATGTCTACTACCTAGATATCTATGTAATATTGGACCCTTGGGTCTGATGCAAGCTGCATGTGTATATGAGTTAACTCTCCTACAGCACTCACTTCTATTTTGTCAAGCTGTGTCACTTTCTTGAGGGATTTGGTTAGATGTAGCCCTAAAGCATTGCAAATGGATAAAGGCATCACATTCGTTGAGGTCCCTAAATATACAAGGTAGTTGTGTAAATTCTTGCTGAATATTCTCAATGTGAGTAGAAATGGGGGTGATTCTGATTTATCCCTATAAAAAGTCATTTGTGATGTTTCAGTAGCCTGAACAATAGCTTGCGCTTTAAGTTTGACAGTATTGTCTCTAGGTGCAGGATCTCTAGTCATGATATGGTTAGGGTTATGACCAAGATTGTCATATTTAGGTGCAGGTTCATCTAATGATTTCAACAAGGATTTCTTGATGACTGGGGTCTTCAGCAATTCTGATAGAGACATGATGATTTTTATCTTCTTCATTTCTTTAGCCAGGTATGTGACAAGTTTATCTGACTCAGATAGTTGGCTGATTGATTTTGTTAGTGTATTCTATGGTGTGAAATACCGAGTATTCACCATAGGAGGGCTAGGGTTATTGCTGGATCTGGTAGTGTATTAAAATTGTTAGGAGGAATAAATGTGGTCAAAGGACCTGCTGGTCTATTTGTATTAATCCTAAGGTTGTAATTATGTCTACCCTGATATTGCTATTGATAAGCATGAACCTCTTCAGGTCCTTGTTCTGGCTCATTTTCATCCTCAAAAGGGAAAGCATAGTTTGACTCAAATGCTAAAGCAGGTTCCTCACGTGCCAGGGTATAATTTTCATGCATTGCAGTTATCTGATGATGCTAGTAATTGTTAGAATTCGCAAGTACTAAGGCTGATTCATATCCTAGGGGAACAATTTCATTGCCTTCAGGAAAAGGTGGATCTTGAGCAGTATTCAACACTTCAACTTGGAATATGTTGGCTACTATTTTGAAATGTGGACAATCTAACTCAGCATGTGCATTGGTGTTGTGCATCCTGCACCAATTGGTAAGTGCAACCTCTACTAGATTCACCCTAGTTGTCTACTTAGGTTCAATAGGAGGTTGACTGTTTAATGGTGAAGGCAATGAGCCATTGTTTGGCCAGGTGTTCCAAACTCTAGGTGGCCTAGGGGCATCATTGTTACTACTGTTAAAATTTCTATCATTATTGTTTCCCTTGTTAGGATATCTAGACCTATCATTATTGTTTCTATATCCTCTGTCAGGATATCCTTTATTTTGGTTTAGCTGCAAGTAAAAGTTTTAACTACTTAGATGAATGACCTCAGTGGTTAGTTTTCTTAGCTAAGCTGATATCTCTTTAATATTGTCCTTTTCTTCCTATACTTTAGCTACTACATTGTCTTGTTGAGGTTGGAAGAAAGAACTGCCATTGCTATTTTGTGTAGCATCTTGAGGTGCATGCTCGAGATGAGGTATAACTTGACCATTACCCTAAGGAGTCATGATACTGAGTGGAGGCACTTGCAACAGACTAGGCATTATAGCTGGAGGTATGATGGATCAATTAACTTGTGGTTGATTAGGATATGTAGGATATCCTAAATTAGGAGTAAAACCAAGTGTTAGCTGCTAATTAACTTTGATAGCTTCTTCAAAAGCACCTGCTAGCATTCTGATAGCAGGGTGTGTCCTCCTAATGAATATGAATGTTAAAGGATCTAAGGCTAAGTAGTAAATCAACCTAGCTACTTCATCATCCACACTATAAGGAGCAGTTAATTTGGAGTACATATTTTGAAGCCTAGCATTAAAGTTGGAGATTAACTCTCCCTCAGCTCTCTTGATTGTAGCAAATAGGTGATATGTTATAGTAGGATCTATAGGTATTTTGAATCTTCCTAAGAAAGCTTTCTCCAAAGCATCCCAAGTAGCTATGGAAGACTGGGGAAGACTAATGTACCAGCTGTATGCCTCTTCTCCTAAGGAGTATGGGAAGAGCCTACATAATATGTCTTGATGCTCTATCCGTGCTCTAAAACAAGCTTCCTTGTAAGTTCGGATGTGATCATCTCCATCCTGATAAGGATGATATTTAGGACAAATCTTGTTTGGATTCTTACGTAAAGGATGATACACTACAAAGAGAAGGGGCAACTGATTAGCAAAGAAAGACATTATAGGAGGTACCAGAGGTATTGGAGGGGAGATACTGGAGGTGTTACAACTAGTACTACTTGAGATACTAGTGAACTTGGACCAGGACTGTGATGGATATTTGTTGTACGGGGTCTAAATCCAAAGATTGGCAATTCCTTTAATGATCCCGTAGATCTCAACCTGGTATTAGGTCTATGAGCCAGTGCTTCACAATTCAAGGTGAACCTTGGATATTTCAACACAATCTTTGCAAAAGTACGAGTATTTACTCCTCTGGAGCAGGTATTTGTGAACAAAAATCTAAGACAACAAGATATTTGTAGGATTTTTACAAATAATGCAAATATTGACTCAAATTTGTAAATTTCTACACAATTAACTGTAAAGATTAGGCTAATTGACCACAAGGATGAGATATTTGCAGATAAATTCCTTAGATTGTCAAATATAAGTGGAATCTTTGGACAAATACTCAAAATTTGACGTATTGCTAAGAAATTTGAAAATACCTTCGCCTGAGCACAAGAAATGATGTCTAGGTAACAAGTCCTTTAAAATTAGTTTGCAGGCCCTCCTTCTAGGGCCAATTCTTATTGATCATGATGTTAGTCATAATAACAACGATACAATTTACACTCAAACCTTATCTTTTTGAAATGTATGATCAATTCAGGATGAATTGATGACTCCAAGTCTCCGTGCATTTGTTCATAATGATCTGACGTTACTCAAAGGTTGATGTGTGTTGTTGTTAATCAGTTTGGGGCCTTACGCTTGATTTTAAGGGATTTGTCTCCTGATATTCAGATGTTACTTTATTTTTCCCTATTCTCTGTAAATTCTTAACAAATGATGTTAAATCTTATTGTACTTAGCCAAATCATGTAGATATTTATGATAAGTTTGATCAATTCTTCTACATATCACTCTTGTTAAGTTGATTCATGATTATTTTGATTAGTTCTTCTGAAACTATCTTTAATTCACGTAAACTGAACTAATCTCTACCTAATTTCACTTTTGCACTGTAAATTTGTTCAAACAATGTGCCTTTAAGCATGTATTTCTATGATTCTTATCATTATTTGTGTTCCTTTGCATGATATTTGCTATTTTGTATGCACTTTGTCTAAATATGCCTAAGATCTTCATGTATTTAAGGATATCAACATATTATATGATGATCTACTTGTTATTTTTTGTGTATTTGTAGTTAAGGTGATGATTCAAATGAAATTTAAAGAAATTGAACTAAAGATTACTAAATTTATGGAAATGAATGAATCTTCAGTCATTGATCCACATATATCCTTTATACTATCATGAAGAGAAGAAAATCAAACCATATTTTCACCAGGTCATTCCATAACTAGATATGATTGATGCTAACTTCAAAGGAAAAGAATGAAGACAACATGCACAGACTGAGATGCACTCCAAGGGATGAAGCAATCAAAGTGACATATCTAGAATTCATTCACAAATTACTCAAAGTTTACGATTGTTTGTAATCACAGATCTTCATCTTCATTAAGTATGAAAAAGGAGTATAAATTTAAAATTGACTTTGAGAATTGGTCATGACATTTAACAATCCAATCTCAATTAAGCTTCGAATGAATACAACTAAGATTTTCCATCCTTTTAAAGAACAAGGATGAGAATCAGTTACACAAGATCCTACGATCAAGATTTATCTATTACAATCAACAGTTCACCTTATTTTGACCAAGTCAACCTACAAAATACATGGTACAAGTTGTCAGTTGGCAACAATCTGGTAAGATACAACTGACACTCTAGAATATTCTAAGATCTTTGATTTAATCAACCAAACTGTAAGTATAAAAATGACCACAATATCCTAGATGATGCTAGTTGCAACATCTTCTTCATTCAGATGATACCTCTTCATGTAGTAACTTCCTAGTGTCTAAATTCTTATAAGAATCATATGTTTGCATAAAAGTATCCACCTAAAATTTGCTAATTGTTTGGGCTCTCAACTTAGCATATTTGAGTTCTTTTATCTGATCATCCAAGGATCCCAGCATGGATGTCCTGCTATCTGCTTCTTTATCATATGTCTTCACTTTCACATTCAACTTAGACATTTCATCCATGACATCCTCTATAAATAGTCCAATTGGATCTTCTGCCACTTCTTTAAACTTATGATCCTTGAATATTTGGATGGCATCATCCACCTTTGGCATTGCTTCCTCTATTACATCATCTTCTAGTAATTCTTCAAATACTTTCATCTCCTCATCTAACAAGTCATGGATCTTAGTTTGAGTGTCTCTCACTTTGATCATGCTATCCTTTAATACATCTAATTCATAATTCATTTCAATTATCCAAGTATCCATGAGTGGCAAAGTTACATGGGTGACAATTTTATGCTTCATTAACTCTTCATTTGTCATCCCCTTGGCTCCTTTTAGTCTCACCATTGCATGATTACATTTCTATATCCTTTCAGTGAATTCACTCTTTAATGAATCAATATCATTCTTCAGATTAGACAATGTGTCCCAATTGGATGTGGAAGTCCTTATTATCTTCTTTCTAGATGTCATGAATCTTATGAACCATCTTTCCATAATACGGGCTTGATGCTTTTGTACATCTAGACTAGCTATTTCTTCTTCACTTATCAATGTTAATGCAACAGGTTTTTTCGTAGCCTGTAGGGTGGATGCCAAGCTTTTCGGCTTCACCAATCCCTATATAAATTGTTGTAGTTAAGCATTTTGCTCTTTAAGCTCTTTCTTTCTGGCTTTGAGCTTCCTTATTTTGGCCACTACTATCTTGGTGTTCTCAATATGTTCCTGTATTTCTTCTTCTGTGGTGACATGACCTAAGTCAATTTGTGTCACCTAAAATTCCTTTGGCTTGATTTCTCCTTTGGCCTTATCCACTATGGGAAAAACAACGTGATCTGTCCTCTTTCCCATCTTTGGATCTCTCTTTATTGTCCTCGCTCTCCATTTTTCTTTAGATGGATCAAGAGTAAATAAGGAATTGAAATCAAAAGGTACATGATGCTCTTGCAACTGACCTACCTATGATGAAATCAATGACAATGCATCTAACTGCGATCCTCGTTGATCTTATTGCTCAATTTAAGCATCTTGTGTTTCTTTGTCTTTATTGACCTCTTCATCACCACCAGGACCCTACACATTTTCTTGTTGTCTTTGATCTTGAACTTTCTCTTGGTCCTTCTGTTGTTCTGTTCTAGCAGCCAAATTATATTTCTTAGGCAAATGTTCTCCTTGCTTTTGCTCTGGAGGAGGTTGATTATTTCATGCCTTATCATTCTGTTCCTCTAGAACCTTGTCATCTTTAGGCTCTTGGCCTTTATTCTCTTGATCATCATGATGATGCTCTTGCTCATGCTTATCAATCTTATCTCCTTCATGAGTATCTGAATGTGCTCCTCCATCTTTATCATCCTTATTCCCTTCATCAATCTCCATAGGAATTCTTTCCTACAGTCCTTGGTTATCTTTAATAACTTCTTCTTTATTAGTGCTTTCTCCTTCAGGCACATAAGTCAGGTCCACGACCGCTGGGCTGGTCACATTTTCAATCAAAGTGTTTAGAAGTCCCATATGTACCTCTACTTTAGGGGATTCCTCTCTTTCTATTCTTTCATCATGTGCTTCTATTGCCACCTCACCCTTATCTATAGATTCTGTATGTTGCAACATAGGTCCAATAGGATGGTTGGTAATATCCTTTACTACCTCATCATTAGTCAGATCAATGATTTGACTTAGTGGGAGGGCCTTTGCATCCTCTTTGTCTTGAACTTGACTTTTGGCTTCCTGTGCCATCTCCGTTTTCACTTTGACTATAGTTTCTACACACACATCATATTGTAATTCTTTAACTACACTTTTAGATGTATCTTTTGATCCCGATGCTACTGGTGGTGGTGGTGAAATGGTACCTTTCATGTGAGGGCCCTGATATATACTTTGCTTAGGCAACTTGATCCCCTGCAACACATTACTTTTTCTCTTCCTCTTCAATGTCTCAAGATGCATATTATCTTCTTCATCATCACTATCCTCTTCCACTGGAGTAGCCTTAACTGAACTCTGCTCCTAATTTTTCTGGAGTTCCTCATGTGCTGTTGGTATTTGAGGTGCAGTCATAGGAATTTACTTAAGCACTGGTCTTGTAGGAGGTGACAATGGTTGGTACACCAAGGATACCCCTTCAGATGGGGATTCTTCTACTTCTATAGATGAACTGGGCTCAATCACCTTGGTCCTAGGAATTTGCCTTTTGCATATGAGGAAATCATCGAAACCAGGCTCCTCTCTTTCCTTTCTCTTCCCCTTTCTGTCAATTGTGATTGTCACACATTTTTCTTTAAGCTCATTAATTCTTTTAGTAACCCAGTTCTTTGTCCTAGCCATAACTTTAGCAGTGCAGACATCTATTGAAGTCTCTTCCTTTTGTGTTAGATCTGGGGCAGAAATGGTGTCATTGTATATCTTCTGTTCCTCATACTCAGGATCCATGAGGTCATCATCATCATTTTTGATTTTTTGGGGCACTTCAAGTTGCCCTATTGTTCTCATCTAATCCAATGTCAACCTTTGATACTCTCTTCTTCTCACCTCATGTTCATCATCGTAATTTGCCTAACAATCTTTGAGGTGGATATTGTGCTTATACTTCTTGTTAAATGTTTGTTTGATCTTGTGGTAAGGATCATAATCTTTGGCGAGTGGAAACAATTTTAGATTCAAACTTTTCAACTCTACCTCAACTTTTCTTGCATTCCCTATGGCTCCCACCAGGAACTAGTTTATGTCAATAGGAAATTTCCTATAGGGCTTCCCCTCCTTCACCTTGGACATTTCAAATGTAGACAGTTGTTGCATCATCATTTCCATTAGTACTACCTTGTCTGAAGGGTACCTTGGTAACATATATGGTTTCCCACTGAAACCCTCCATCCAGATGTATGAGTATGTTTTGGCCTGGATGAACCAAGAGCCATATCCACTGATTGGCTTTGTAGCACCCACTGAAAACTGCTTAGTTCTGTCTCCCTCCATGAGTCAGACTAGGTGCATCAGGAAGCAATAGTTGACCATTTTATAATGTTGAATTGATGATCTTCTCTCCAATTGGGGATAGTGTTCCCAGGGAGTCTTCTCATTAGGTAACTTACCCATCCTTCCTACAGTTTGTGGGCCATTGAATGTGCCTTTTGTTGCACATGAGTATGCTAAGTAGGATGTCATTCTGAAGATCATCTCCTTACCATCCTTTTACTTGACCATCTGGTCATGTATTGTATCACTAATTATTTTGGCCCATTGGACATTTGCTTTATCTTCTTCATATTCAACAACCATCCTTACCAGTCCAAACATCCATGGCTCAAATGTTCCACAATTTATCAGGCCTTTCATCCTACTGAGTATGAATATAATGTACTGGACTTCCTCGTTGAAATCAAACTTATATAGGTACTGTGCCATTTTGACAGTTGGTCTGGCTGTATTCTCTGGACTTCTCCATCCCTAGAAGATCACTTTTCTACAGTCCTTATTGTTTGCATCAAATTCTTTTGCTAGTGCCTCTAGGTCTAGAACATAAATGGGTTGAGAAATTGGCAAATGTAATACTTCAGTTATACCCTGCACAGATAAATCTACATACAACCTTTATTGCTTTTCTACCTTCCTTGTTTTGATATCATAATTCAATGCACACTCAGCTATAAGGTCGAAGGCCTCTATAGAATAGGAAAAACCAACAACATGATATAAACCTGATGCCACTATATTATTCAAAACAGGGTCATCCTCCCTAGCATCAATTCAAGATCTAAATGCTTTGATATCTGTGTTACCACAATGAGTATCCTATATGTATCCTATCTTGTTGTACACACTGTGTGTTTTAGGGAACATAATTGGTTTGAATTCTGCATCTTACTTGTCCATGCATGGATGCGACATTTTGTCCTACAATTTAAATATGCTAGTCTCAAATAACAACACATATATTCATCTATCTAGGATTAGCACAATATTGATTTTTCATGCTTTAAAATGGTAACATTCCTAAATCCCATGAATTGAATTTGAACAACGGATAATCACAATCTATGTTCACCATTTTCCCTCTCTTTGATTAATTAGGATATGGTTCATAAAAATAAATAGATAGCTAGGGCCTTTACATACCGATATGTGCTTTCTTAACCTATTATGGATGTGTTGATGACGAAATAGAAGCTCTGGATGAAGTATTCTTCTACAACTTTGCTCTCTTAGCTTGGCTCTGGTTCGCAATAAGCTCTTAGCAATAGAAACTTAGGGTTCTTGAATGTAATTATGTTGATTATGATGATGAAATCCCTTTACCTTAAGCAATTCATGATTTTAGGGCTTACTAATAGCGTCAAGGTTATTTGACAACCTCTTTTAGCAGGATTGCATAGGATCATCACAGGTGTCCATTGGCACGTGTTCAAATTTCAATGCCAATGGCCAATTGCATCATATTAAATACAAAAATTGCATGTATATGGGAGTGGATATCTGGATATTAATATCTAGATGATGTCATCATAGGTCAGGTCAACCTTCGTCGACTAAGGAATTGTCATCAGGTTCCAAATATTCTCATAGTAAGTCAGGATATGCATATGGACATGTGTCATCATCTCGCAGTAGCACAGAGAATCTTTCTTGCTAACAAGATTCTCCAACGAGGATGCACTACCATCTGATCCGTGTCATGGATATCAGGTTAAGGTTTGAATATTATAAGTGCAAAAATATGCATCTGGTTGGAATATTTGGATGATGTCAATCAGAGGAAAATCCTTCTTTGCAACATAATAAGGTGACATCATCGAGATATGGATGTTTGAATAAGATCCAGGATATTAACAAAGTTAATATCTCGACACTCTAATGTCTAGGTGATGTAAGCATGTCCGGGGCTCTTTGTAAAATGACAATGACGTGATGTCATCAGGACAAGGATATTTTGGACGAGACAGTAAGTTAAGATCAGGATGTTAACTAATATCTGAATGACATTTAACAAGATAAGTCTCTTAAATTTGATGTCTGAATGTTAACAAGTGTTAGGATATTAACTTAAGATCAGGATGTTAACAAGTGTCAGGATATTAACTTAAGATCAGGATGTTAACTAATATCCTAATGTTTGATGGTTTACTTCCTTTCCCTTATAAATTTGACATTCGGATACTACTAAGCTCCATGGTATTAAGCCAATATTCAAATGACATGCAATGTGAATATCTGGATGTCCTATTGGAACTTTGACTAACCATAACTTCTTTATTTTAACGAATTTCAAGATGCTTCAAAAAGCAAAACTAAGATTTTGATGCTCTTTCACTTGGTAGGATCTATAATATGAAATTCAAAGTTTGAAAATCTAACCTTTATCTTGAGGTCAACATATGCATAAGATGACATCCTGTCATGCATATGGCATTGATTACTTTTACCATATCACCCAAAAGCAAAGGACAAACAAGCCAAGCAAAAAGTTGGGTCCCTATTTTGCTAGGGCAAATTAGGGCATGTTGTGTAATGACACAACACTGATGTGAATAATAAGGAAACTGATGCAATGAAAATGATTGGTTCTCTCCTTAGCATGCATGAAGACACTCCAAAATGAATTCTTGGTTTACCAACTCATGTTCCCAGCATATGACATCCCTAAATTAGAAATGATATGTGAAATTTGTTAGGATTAAGGTGCCATCAACCTTGTAAATCCTATGTAATTTATTATTCCTATTATTCTTTGTAAATCACCCATAAGGGATGAGAGGTTTCACCAGCAACGATCTTGTTTTAGCTGCATGTTTATATCTAGTACCCGACGCTAATTCGTCCATGATGGGGGGTTGCAGGGGGTTTCCCCCTTACGAGGGGTCTGGGGTCAACGCCCCCAAAACCACATTTTATTTATATTTTATCATTATAAATCCAGTCCGTTCCTCATTAGGTCACAGATCTGATGGTTGATATTTGTTAGTTTTCTTTCCCTAGAAGGCAACCCCCTTTTATAAGGATATTTGTACTACATTTTTAGTAGAGTTGAGAGTAACAGACGCCACTGGATTGAAGATTGAAGAAGAAGAGGAAGTGCAAGTATTGTAATCTCATATTTGAAGGTAATATATCTTAGACCCTCTTTTCTTGGTGGATTTTTTTACCTGAAAGGGTTTTCTTCATGTTACATACTATGTTATGTGTTCAGTTCTTAATGCATGTTATTTCTATGTAGTGGGTTTTATTTATGTTGCAATCTCTATTGATTCTACATTATTTAGAGGACATTGATAAAGTTTAAATCAGATTTCTATTGTGTGGCTTGCACCTTCATTTATAACATTTACTATCAGAGCCTAGGTAGTTTTGATTCTTGGGTGGTAGTGTGAAGGTTTTTTAGTTGTAGTGGGAGATTTGGTTATTTTTTGTTTGTAGATCTTGTGTAGATATCATCGCTGCATACACTCTTGCTTCTACCTCTCGGTTGGACATTGAAAAGTTAAATGGCATGGGGTATGAATTGTGGAAGCTGAAGATGGAGGATTTAATTGAGGAAAGAAATCAATGGTTGGCTCTTATGAAAGAGAAGAAACCTGATGATGTTTCTCAAGATGAGTGGGATAGACTAGATAAAAAGGCATGAGGTATAATCTGACTGTGTCTTACAGATTCTGTTCTATTGAACATTGCAAGTGAGAAGTGTGTACATAGCTTGTCTAAGCGTCTGGGTGAGATCTACCAATCCAAGAGTATGGTAAACAAGCTTTATTTAAAGCATAAATTATTTTCCATGAAAATGAAAGAGGGTGAATCAGTTGCTGATCATTTGAATTCATTTAATTTGTTAGTGAGTCAACTAACATCTTTAGATGTTGATGTGAATGAGTAAGATAAATGTATATTGCTTCTCTGTTCTTTACCCAAGTCATGGGAGAATGTTATTTTGGCTATCATTGCTAACCTCACAAATCTAAAGTTGATGCTATTGTTTTAGTTCTGCTATCATAGGAATTGAGGAAGAAAAGTTCAAATAGTTCAGGGGATGATCTCAATGTCAAGGGAAGATCTATGGAAAGAGGACCAAAAGGAGATTAGAAGGGGTCTAAAGACAAGTCTAAGGTCCATTCTAAGACTCCTAGAAAGAAGAACAAAGTCAATTGTTGGAACTGCGGAAAGAGAGGACATGTGAAAAAGGAATGTAGAAACCCGAAGAAACAATGGGATTCCACTACTAATAAGTCTTCGAATGCAGGTGATGAGGTTTTACTTTCTGCATGTAATGTTGTTTCTCATGATCATTGGTTGGTTGACTTAGGATGCTCATACCACATGACTCCACATAAAGAATGGTTTTCCATATACGACGAGTATGATGGAGGAAATATGTACCTCGGAGACAACTCTACATATCCTATTGTTGGACAAGGGAAGGTAATGTTGTGTTTTAGTGATGGGAGAATTAAAACCCTCCTTGGTGTTTTACATGTTCTTGGATTGGCTAGATATTTGATTTCTGTTTCAAAGTTGAATGATTTAGGAATGCAAGTGACATTTGTTAAGCATGGCTGTAGATTGGTGAGAGGAAACTTGGTGGTAGCGAAGGTGAAAAGATTGGGAAATCTATTTAAGCTAGAAGCCACTACTGTTTATAATGTATCTAAAGCTAATACTAAAAATACATGTATGATGTGCACTGTAGATTGGGCCACATAAGTTAGTCTGATTTAAAGACTATCTTAAATAAAAAATGTTAGACAGTTTATCCTATTCTGATGAGAGTTTCAAATTTTGTGAACATTTTGTGTTTGGAAAATAGAATAGATCTCCATTTCCTTTAGGTAGTAATAAATCTAATGATAAATTGGAACTTATTCATTTAGATGTTTTTGGTCCAGTGGATGTTGAATCAATTAGATTATGTAGATATTTTGTTTCCTTCATTGATGATGTCTCAAGGTTTACTTGGATTTATTTTATGCATCACAAATATGAAGTTTTCACTAAATTTAAGGAATTTAAAGTTTTAGTTGAAAAGCAATCAGACCATAAGATAAAGGTTTTGAGATCTGACAATGGAGGGGAATACTGTTCTAAAGAATTTGATGAATTTTTTAAGCATGCAGGTATTGTTAGATAGAAGACAACTCCATATACACCATAGTAGAATGGAGTGGCAGAAAGGATGAATCAGGAAATAATGGAAAGAGCTAGAAGTATGTTGAGTGAATCACAGTTGAAAAAATGCTTTTGGGTAGAAGCTGTGTGTACTGCAAACTACTTGGTTAATATATCTCCATGTAATGCTCTTGTTTCAACTCCTTATGAAATATGGATAGGTAAGAAACCTTCTGTTTCACATTTAAGGGTTTTTAGTTGTGAGTCTTATGTTCATGTGCCTAAAGAAAAATGAACTAAGTTGGATCCAAAATCTGAAAAGTGTACTTTCATTGGATATGGTGATAATGTAAAAGGTTGTAAGCTTTGGAATTGACTAACCTGAAAGATTATCTATTCTAGAGATGTTATTTTCAGAGAACTTAGTTTTATTTTAGAACCTAAACAACCAAAGGAAAAAGAAGAAAAGGTGAAGAGAGTGCACTTTGAATTAGAGCATGAAGATGCACCTCTAGAAGAACATAATGATGGATTGGGGGGTGAAGAAGTAGAAGAAGACTCTAGTGAAAGTTCTGATTGGGAAGAATCTGCTGTGATAAAAGAAGTTGGTATAGATGAGCATGCAGAAGAACCTAAAGAGTCTATTACTCCACCTTTGAGAAGATCCACAAGATAATTGAACCCAATTGACAGGTATAGCCCACTAGATTTCTGTTGTGTATTTGCTTTATTGAGTATTGATGATGAGCCTAGATCCTATAGGGAAGCTATTCATGCAGATGATAGTGAGTCTTGGTAGTTAGCCATGCAAGAGGAGATGATGGCTTTAGACTCTTGCAACACCTGGGATCTTGTTCATTTGCTCAAAGAAAGAAAGGCCATAGGATGCAAGTGGGTCTTCAAGAAGAAGTTTGGAGTAGATGGTTCATTGGAGAAGTACAAGGCTAGATTGGTAGCCAAGGGCTACTCCCAGAGAGAGGGAGTTGATTTCAGTGAAATATTCTCTCTTGTGGCTAAATTAACTTTTTTTAGATTTCTCTTATCCATTGCTGCAACTTTTGATTGGGAAATAGAGCAAATGGATGTTAAGACTGCATTTTCTCATGGAGATCTTGAGAAAGAAATTTACATGCAACAACCTACAGGTTTTGAGGTAAAAGGGAAAGAACATTGGGTTTGCAGATTAAAGAGGTCTCTTTATGGTTTGAAATAGTCCTTCAGAATGTGGTACCATAAATTTGATTCATTTGTGTTGAAATTGGGTTTTGATAGAAGTGAGAGGGATCACTGTGTTTACATTCATTGTATTGATGATTCTATTATGATCATTGCATTTTATGTTGATGACATGTTATTTTCAGAAATACTAAGGGTATGATTAGTGAGTTGAAAGCCCAACTTTTAGGTGCATTTGAAATGAAGGATCTTGGAGCTGCCAGGTATATTTTGAGGATGTAGATCAAAAGGGATAGAGGTAACAGAAAGATTTGGTTATCACAAAGTAAGTATGTGAATACCATTTTGCAGATATTTAGTATGCAGGACTATAACCCAATTAGAGTTCCTTTACCCATTGTTACTAAGCTTTCATTAGATATGTGTCTAAAGAATGAGGATGATTTAAAGGATATATATAATGTGCCATATGCTAGTGCTATAGGGAGTTTGATGTCTGCAATGGTTTGCATTAGACTAGATAGTCCAAGTAGTGGGAGTTTTGAGCATATTTATGTCTAACCCTGGTAGACAGCATTAGGATTATGCAAAGAGGGTTTTTAGATATCTAGTAGGTACTCCTAATTACTATTTGGTGTATAGTGTTGACAAAACTTTGGACATACATTGATTTGTTGATATAGATTGGGCAGGTGACTTGGATAGTCGAAGGTCCACCAGTGGCTATGTGTTTACTTTATTTGGCGGAGTAGTGAGTTGAATGAGAAAAAGGTAGCCCATGGTTGCTTTGTCCACCACTGAAGCAAAGTATATGGCTGCTACCCATGCCTCTAAGGAGGTAGTTTGGTTGAGGAGATTGTGTACAGGTATTGGTTTTGATTGCAGGATCATTCAGATTGGTTGTGATAGCCAGAGTGCTATTTGTTTGGCCAAGAATCCTATGTATCATGTTCAAACTAACCATGTTGATGTACAGTATCACTTTGTTTGAGAAATGGTTGTAATTGGGCATATCGAGTTGAAGAAGATAGACACTTAGAAGAATGTTGCAGATGCTTTGACAAGCCTGTGAGCACAAAGAAATTTGTTTGGTGTAGAGAGACCATGGGACTTTTTTCTAGTGTTTGATTATTTTATTATTTTCCTATGGGTGTTTACAATGTATGATGTCAAGTGGGAGAATGTTAGGATTAAGGTGCCATCAACCTTGTAAATACTATGTAATTTATTATTCCTATTATTGTTTGTAAATCACCCATAAGGGATGAGAGGTTTCACCAGTATCGATCTTGTTTCAGCCGCATGTTTATAGCTGGTACCTGATGCTAATTCATCCACGACAGGAGGTCACACAAGGGTTTCCCCCCTGCGAGGGGTCCAAGGGGATCATCCCCTTGGTGGGGGGTCTGGGGACCGTGCGCCCTAGCGGGGGTTTGGGGACAGCACCCCAGAAACCACATTTTATTTGTATTTTATCATTGTAAATCTAGACCGTTCATCATTAGGTCACAAATCTGACGGTTGATATTTTTTAGTTTTCTTGCCCTAGAAGGAAACCCCCTTTTATAAGGATATTTGTACTACATTTTTAGCAAAGTTGAGAGTAACAGGCACCGTTAGATTGAAGACTGAAGAAGAAGAGTAAGTGCATGTATTGTAATCTCATATTTGAAGATAATACAACTTGAAGCCTCTTTTCTTGGTGGAGTTTTTTACCCAAAAGGGTTTCCTCCACGTTACATACTATGTTATGTGTTTAGTTCTTAATGCATGGTAATTCTATATAGTGGGTTTTATTTATGTTGCAATCTCTATTGATTCTACATTATTTAGAGGATATTAATAAGGTTTGAATAAGATTTCTGTTGTGTAGTTTGCACCTTCATTTCTAACAAAATTGTTAGTCCCAACTCCTCATGGTATCATGACACATACACCTACCTCCAAATTCAAACCCTTCCATACAACCTTTCATTTAACTAGCACAAATTCTTTATCCAACAAACATCTTGTTTCACCCTCCTTGGTAGAATACTTTACCGTAGGGGTTATGATAGAGCTTTGTTATGGTGTTTAAACAAGTTGTAGGAAGCAAACTTATCTATCAAAGAATTTTGTGATGACATCTACAGAGTGTATACTAGTAGTTTGGTCCTAGCAAAAAATTGTTAAGAACAAAATATTATTGGTCCACCATGGAACATGATGCATGTTAGTATGTTATAAAATGTACAAGATGTCAAAAACATAGAGGTCCCATTCATGCACCCTTCAAACACTTCATCCCATCACAACTCCATGACCTTTTTCCACATGGGGACTGAATCTCATTAGAAAAATAAATCCCTCTTCCTCCTATGGCCATAAACATATTATCACTACCAAGTTGAATACTTCACTAAGTGGGTTGAAGCAATTCCTCTTACTTATGGGATTGCCCAATAAATTTCTAATTTCATCCTCAACCACATCATATGTTGTTATGGTATCCCTATTGCCATTATCATAGATAATGGTAAATCCTTTCATATTCATGAAGTCCAAGCCCTTTGTTAAAAAATTCACATCAAACATAAATGGTCTACACCTTGTTACCCATAAGGAAATGGTCAAGAAGAGACATCTAATTTTAAACCTTATTAAAATCCTCAAACAATTTATCAATCATGTTGGTCATGATTTGCATCTTCAACTTTATCTTGCTCTCTAGGTCTATCCCACTAGCATATGTATTCCTACTGACATCACTTCCTATTCCCTTGTCTTTAGCACTAAATCCATCTTGCCAATTCAAATTGATCTATCATCCTTGCACATCTTTTTGTGTGACCTTGAATCACTAATGAAGACTACAGAGTGGCATGACTACATGAACTAGAGCTTCTTAAAGAACACTGACTCAATGCATTAAATCACCTTAAAGCATATCAAAATTGGTTGTACCATAACTATAGCAAGTGCATAAAAACTAGAAAATTTAAATTTGGAAATATCATGCTTAAAGAAAATTAGAAAAATACAAATTACCTAGGCCTGTGAGAAAAAAGGGAAATTTGAGCCAAATTGAATGGGTCCTTATGTCATCATCACCAAATATGGATTGGGAACATAGATACTAGCAACATCTAAAGGTCAAGAGTTGGAGGAGCCTATGAAAATTATGCACCTCAAGTGGTTCCATGCATAAGCTAGTAGCAATAGTATCATAAAAGTAGAAAAGTCAAAATATACCAAAAAACAAAAAAAAGCAAAAAAGTAAAGAGAAAAACTTCTCTAGTGAAAACCATGTTGATGGAACCTTGTACGAGTACCATGATGAAAAATCACTTGTGGGCATCATGTGTAAACATTTGGTTTTCATTATCCAAAAACATACTTTGTACTTAGGGGCAAATTTATGTACAATCCACCCTATTTGCTCCATATAGTTTCACTCGCATCCTTTGTCTTAATATTTTTCGCATTCATTCACCCATGACACATTTTTTCTTTGGCTAGTCCTTTCCTTGCATTTTGACTCATGCTTCAGATAGACACATGTAATTATTCCTAATTGTTAGGGTTAGCCGGCAGAAGATATCAATTAAATGCAAATAAAGATCAAACAAAGGAATGGAAACACATAAATAATAGCAACAAGAAACAAGATTTAACGTGGTTCACCCAAACTCGGGCTACATCCACCAAATAGAGAGTCCAATACTATTATCCAGTAAATCAAACTAATTACAACTAGCAATCCCTGCAACTCAATACCGTTGCAAATGCTACAATACAATATCTATCAAAACCCTAACCCTTAGCTGCTTTTATCAAGCCTTTTTGTCGGTTACAAAAATTAGGGTTTTCTTATGTCGGTCATAAAAATAGGATTTTTTATGTTGGCCCTAAAAAAAAAATTTCGGGGGCTGCCACCCCCGAGCCCCTTCTTAGGGCCCAGCCCAGCCCCGAACCCTGGCGAGGATACATGGCTAGTGTATAGTACTTTCCTAATCAGTCACCACCTACCAACAATCTCCCACTTGGAGACTGATTAGGCTCCACACCAAACAATCTCCCACTTGGAGACTGATCCTGAACGACACCGCTGCGTGTGCAACTCCCACTGGAAATAAGCACCTTGGACTCTGCTGTTCTATTTTTTTGTTGTTTTCAGTCTTGAAGACCAACCAAAGCTGAAGAGGAGCTCAGCTTCTCCCTTGTCACTGCCTTTGTAAACATATCTGTTGGATTTTTATCTATATGTATCTTTTCCAGCCTTAACTGTCCATTATCCAACACCGACCGAATAAAGTGATACCTCAACTGTATGTGTTTGGTCTTTGAATGCAAGGAAAAATTATTTGCAAGATGTATGACACTTTGACTGTCTGTATACAAAGAACTATTAGCCTGTTCTTTGCCCAATTCTTCCATGAAAGATTGTAGCCATATCATCTCCTTGTTTGCCTCTGTTGCAGCTACATACTCTACCTCTGTGGTAGATAAAGCAACCGCCTTTTACAACCGTGAGATCCAGCTCACTGCTGTCCCACCTACAGTAAAGACATAACCTGTAGTACTTCGCCTGGTATCAATATCCTCTGCCAAATATGAGTCTACATAGCTTGCTAAATCAGTATTAGAGCCCCCAAAACATAAGTGTTTATTGGATGTACCTCTCAAATATCTGAGAATCCATTTTACTGCATTCCAATGCTCAAATCTGGGATGACTCATATACCTGCTAATGACTCCTACAACATGTGCAATATCTAGTCTCGTGCATACCATGGCATACATTAAACTTCCTACAGCTGAAGCATGTGGTACCTGGGACATTTTCTCTTCCTCCTCTTGTGTCTTAGGACACATCTCCTTAGTCAATTTCAAATGACTAGGCAAAGGTGTGCTGACAGCTTTTGCATTCTCCATATGGAATTGCTGCAACACCTTTTCAACATAAGCAGCCTGAGATAGAGTCAATTTTCTGTTCTTCCTATCTTTGCAAATTTTCATACCAAGGATTTGTTTTGCTACCCCCAAATCCTTCATATCAAAGGACTGTGCTAACTGTTGTTTTAACTCTATTATGTGATCCATGTTAGACCTAGCTACAAACATGTCATCAACATATAAACATAAAATAATGTAGCTGTCATTATCCAACCTCTTAAAATAAACACAATGGTCAGAATTACATCGGCTGTAGCCTTGCTCAGCCATAAAACTATCAAATTTCAAATACCATTGCTGATGTGCTTGTTTCAGGCCATACAAACTCTTCTTCAATCTGCACACCAGTTTCTCCTTACATTTAACCTCAAATCCTTGGGGCTGATCCATGTATATCTCCTCCTCCAAATCACCATGGAGAAAGACAGTTTTCACATCTAGCTATTCTAAATGCAAATCTTTAGCAGCCACAATACTTAAAACAGTACGAATAGAAGTCATCTTGACAACTGGAGAAAATATCTCATCAAAATCAATGCCCTTTTTCTATGCAAATCTTTTTACAACTAACCTAGCTTTAAATCTTTTCTTACCTCCATCTTCCTCTTTCAGCCGATAAACCCATTTGCTTGGTAAAGCCTTTTTACCTATAGGCAACTTACATAATTCCCAAGTTTGATTTTTTAGCAAGGAGTCCATTTCTTCTTTCATTGCAAGCTCCCACTGAACCTGTGTATCCACCTGCATAGCTTCATCATACCCTTCTGGTTCACCAGCATCTGTTAACAAAATAGAATACAAAGAGGGAGAAAACCTTTCTGGAGGTCTACTTAGCCTTGTTGATCGTCTAACATTCACTGGAATTTGTGGTATTTCTGGTTGTTGTTGCAGAGCATGAGGAACCACTGGAACATCACTATTTGGAGTATCATCCAGCACCACATAATCTTTTTCTTTCTTCTCATGCTGTTGCAACTGATCTTTGTACAACACCTTCTCATTGAATATAACATCCCTGCTTCTCACAATTTTCTGATTTTCAAAATCCCAAAGCCTATAACCAAATTCATCAATGCCATATCCAACGAAGGTACACTTTTTTGATTTTGCATCCAGCTTGGTTCTATTTTCAGAATCTATATGTGCAAATGCTTCACAACCGAAGGTTTTTAGCAAAGAATAACTCACCTTCTTGTCTGTCCATGCTTCCTCTGGAATACCACAGCCCAAAGGAACTGAAGGACCTCTATTAATTAAATATACGGCAGTGTTGATAGCCTCTACCCACATGTTTAAAGGCAGCCTAGCATGCAATCTCATGGTCCTTGCATGCTCCATTATTGTCCTATTCATGCGTTCAGCCACTCCATTTTCTTGTGGAGTCCCTGGAACCATTTTCTGCCTACGAATTCCATTAAAGGAACAATAATCTTCAAATTCTTTGTTGCTATACTCACCACCATTATCAGATCGGAGACATTTTAATCTTTTACCTGTCTCATTCTCAACCAAGCTTCTCCATTTCTTAAATGTTTCAAATACATCAGATTTATGTCTAAGGAAATAAATCTAGACCTTCCTAGTTGCATCATCTATGAATGTAAAATAATACTGAGAGCCACCAAGAGAAGATACCTGAGCTGGTCCCCATACATCTGTATACACAAGCTCCAACTTTTCATTTTTCTTTTGCTTCCCGTCTCTGAGAAAACTGACTCTCTTTTGTTTTCCATACACACAACTTTCACAGAAATCCATATTAATACATTTCAGACTTGGTAAAACCTTCTTAGAATGAAGTACCTTCATACCTTTTTCACTCATATGCCCTAGTCTGTTATGCCACAATGTTGTCTCAGAACCTGCAGCAACTTTTCTAGTCTCTTCCTGCAAACCTGCAGCAACTGTTCCTGAACCTGATTATTTTTTCTTTGTAACTACTAAAGTAGAAGGAACAGTATGACCTGTACAAAGATATAAGGTGCCTACTTTCACACCTTTTTCTACTACAAAGGCACCTTTTGAAACCTTTCAATTTTTATCAGTAAATGTAACAATGCAACCCTGTTCAGCTAGCTGCCTTGCTAAAATTAAATTCCTACTGAGCCTTGGAACGTGCCTTACCTCTTGTAGTAGCCAATGATTCCCATTCTGCAACTTAATCTTGATTCTTCCCTTTCCAACAATCTGACAGGGTTTGTTATCTCCCAAATAAACCAGCCCAAAATCCCCTTGGACATAATCAAGAAAATAACTTCTATGGGGCGTAGCATGAAATGAGGCCCCTGAATATAAAACCCATGAATCAATAGCATTATCTAGGGAAAGAATCAAAGCATCATCTTCATATTTATTACTTACCACATTTGCTTCCTTATTGCCTTTTAGTTTGTCTCATTTATTTTTCTGAGACCAACAATCTTTCTTCAGATGACCTGGTTTCCCATAGTACCAGCAATCCTTCTATCCTCTGGTTTGGGATCTCTTGTCCTTTGATTTTCCTCATGACTTCCCATGACCTCCAGAACCTTTTCCTCTCTCCTTTGATCTGCCCTTGCTTTCTGCATTCAAAACACTGCCTGATTTGGATCCACCTGAGCTTTTCTTACGAATTTCCTCACTCAGAATAACATCGACAACATCATCAAATTTTAGGGTATTTGAACCAGAAACAGAGTTACTAACCGCCATTACCAAACTATCCCAGCTTTTAGGCAATGAACATAATATCAAGAGAGCTCTAACTTCATCAAATTTTACATTTATAGAAGTTAATTGATTGACAATCGTATTAAATTTATTTAAATGATCTGTCACAGATCCACCTTCAACCATTTTCAGATTAAACAAACGCTTCATGAGAAATACCTTATTTGAGGTTGAGGGTTTTTGATACAATTTAGCCAAAGCTTTCATCAGACCATCTATTATCTTCGCTTCCATTATATTGAATGCCATCATTGGTGCTAGGCATAACCGAATGGTTCCCAATGCCTTTCTGTCAAGAAGATTCCAATCCTCATCAGACATTGTTGCCGGTTTCTTGGCTACTCCTTCCAACGGCATCTATAAATCCTTTTGATAGAGGTAATCCTCCATCTGCATCTTCCATAACTGATAGTTCTGCCCATTGAATTTATCGACCTTCAATTTACCCTTGTCCGCCATTGCTCCCACTCAACCGTGAGACTCCCACTCAACCGTGAGACCTTCCTGCAGACAATAATCGAACACAACCCACTCTGATACCACTTGTTAGGGTTAGCCAGTAGAAGATATCAATTAAATGCAAATAAAGATCAAACAAATGAATGGAAACATAGAAATAATAGTAACAAGAGACAAGATTTAACGTGGTTCACTCAAACTCGGGCTACATCCACCAAACAGAGAGTCCAATACTATTATCCAGTAAATCAAACTAATTACAACCAACAAACCCTGCAACTCAATACCATTGCAAATGCTACAATACAATATCTATCAAAACCCTAACCCTTAGCTGCTTTTATCAAGCCTTTTTGTCGGTTACAAAAATTAGGGTTTTCTTATGTCGGTCATAAAAATAGGATTTTTTATGTCGGCCCTAAATTTTTTTTTTGGGGGCTGCACCCTCGAACCCCTGCTTCTCAAGGGCTACCACCCCCAAAACCCCGCTTGGGGCTCAGCCCGGCCCTGAATCCTGGCGAGGATACATGGCTAGTGTACAATACTTTCCTGATTAGTCACCACCTACCAACAATCTCCCACTTGGAGACTGATCAGGGTCCACACCAAACACTAATAATAAATTTTGACATTATGACATCTACCCTCTTATCACTTAAACTAGGAGGCTATTCCTAGAATGGAGGAAATGAACTGTGTACTAAGCAGGATGAGAGAAGAATTTAACACTAGGATCCCGTACTTGGAGGAGAAACTCATGGAGGTGAACAACAATTTAGAAAAACTCATGAACATTAGCAAACTTTCCATACAGAACAACCTTAATGTGATGAGAGTGCTTACCGAGAAGCTGAAAGAGCTTAGGAAAGAGCAGTTCAAGGATTTTAGAGCTAAGGATTTCATGAATGTTGAAGAACTGAGTGTTCAGGACAAGGTGAAGGCACTAAAAGCATTGGTAAATAGGTGGCTACTGAGGACTCTAGTGGACCCTTGACCTGAACAAGGGGGAGAAAAAAGAAGCAGTTTGAAGATGAAAAAAAGTAGCTCATTGACTTTTCCAAAATGCATGAGTCATTTTATGAACAAGAATTAGAGGCAGCTAAGACTCAAGAAAATGAACTAGTTTAGTTTGGTGTGTTCTCCTTTTTGCTATGCTTTCTATGCTTTAGTATTTGTGGTAGCTTATGGTTGGCTATCAGTTGGATTTCTACTTTTAGTTTGCATCCTTTTGTAAAGGGTTTCGGGCTCCCCTTCAAAACCTGTTTGACCATATTAATCAAAAACATGTGCACCCTAGAAACCTCACCATGCATTCAATCTTAGGAAAACCATCCCTTATCACATACACGATTTCTCAACCCCTATAGTTTCTTACCTTTCCCTCATGATGAAATCCTTATTCAAAGTTACTCATATCTTCTCATGGCATAAATTGCTTCAAAAATTTGACATCACTACTCACTATCACAACAATCTGTAGCTTGGTTTTCAACTTCATGAGAGGAAACTTGTTGTGTATCTTTGTTTTATTTTTTGTCCTTTCTTGTTTATTTCTTATCTTCATCCCACAACATACTCTACCAAGCTCATCATGGTCCATTATATCATGATGTGTCTTGATGATATGTTTGCCAGGGCATCTTTATTGTTTGCATTTTTTCTTACATGCATGAGTCAGTCCTTCATGTCTATGATAAAACACCATTAGGGTTCCTTATACCTTGATGCATACCATCGTATTCTATACAAAATTTAAATTTTTCAACCTATATTAGAATTTTTTTCAAAATCACCAAAGTGTACCTATCTATACATCTCCCACAATATTTCTCTAACTAACTAGCTAAGATGACCATCACCTATTCTTTACCCCTCCCCTCCATTTTTTCTCAACCCTCCTTTCCCTATCCATCTTGACCAAGCCTTTTTTCAAGCCTTTTCTTCTTTCGAGAGCCCATCCACATTATCCTCACCTTCTTGCCCTTTGAAGGGGGCACCCCTAGACTATGCTTGGGGTATCTTAAATTCAAAATCTAATCGATCTCAATCCAATCCAATCAATCAATTGATCAAGCAAAATACCAAGCACAACTTATTCACCATCACCATTCCACCATGATGTTCATGTTTATCTTTTCTTTGAAACATTGTTACTCCTCTTAGTCTCAATGACTTTTAGTCACAATGATGCTTCGAAGAGGGGCAAAATGTAGACACCTAAACTTTATCTATCATCACTTTTAACACCATATCAACATTTATCGCCATAATGACATTATCCTAATTTAGTCCATTCCATATTAATGTTCTCATCATTAATTAATTAATTAAATATTATTTGATTAATCTAATTCACCATTAGTTAATTAAATAATTTATTATTTAATTTAATCTAGTTCATCTCACATCTAATTAAATAATTTAATTATTTAGTTAGTCTTTAAATTACACCTCACACCTAATTAAATTATTTTATTACTTCAATTTCCACCTCACGTGGCTAATTAATAAATATGCTATTATTTAGTTAATCTTTTTTCCCTCCACCATTTCCAAAAATAAATGTCAACTAGTTGTTTTTCCCTCCTATTTTTGGTTGCAACTAATTCTTTGACTTTTTTATTATTATTTTTAGCTAACTCAATCTCATCCCTTCATCTTGAACAAACTAAATAAGCACCCTTCATATTCTCATTGATCCAAGAAAAGTCCTCTCATGTATTCTCCACTGTAGATATTCCAAACAAATCCGTATCATTCATCTTCCCTCTCAAAAAATATAAATGGTTTAGCTACAAATTCCCAAAAAATCCATCCACCAATTTTGATAGGTACATGTTGTAAAGATTCTGATGTATATAGTTGAGCAATTGCATCATATCAAACTCCACATCCAATTGAGCACATCCACTTTATCAATGGAGTTCATATTTGGGAAATGTACAGATGAATATCATGTTGTTATTTGAATTTCATTTGCTTAATCTTGAGGTTTGCATTTGATTTGGAATATGATTTATCTTTGTTGATTCCTTCTTTTATTTCTAAATTTAGTGCTTACACAAAGTATCATCAGTAAATACCATATTAATATCAAAATCAAAACGAATCAACAAGATAAGGCACATACACCTATGAGCTTTACAAAAAGGGTTGAGTATAAATTATACAAAACACAAGAAAGAAGTGACATGAACAACACAACACAGGTTCAAATTCATTTGTGTCAACATGCACCACTAACAATGTCTTTGTATCATTCACATGCTAATTAGGATCATGGAAACATAAAACCAAGAAAATAAAGAAAAAGCATAAAATGTGGCAAGTAGTGAGGAGGATAAGTGAGGATATCTTAATCAATGAAGTCATCCCTCATCATGTGTGCTAGGTGGTTTTTCTTTTATGTCATGTGTAACCTCAATATAGGGTGTGTTATGGTGAATAAGATAATTTTCTTGATGCACATTAAGTTACTTTCATATGACTCACCTTGTCAAATTCATGAGTATGCATAATGTTTATCTTCCCTTTGCCTATAAGTTCTTGAACTTTATTTTTTCATGAAATTTCTCTATTCATATGAGACCCATGTGTTAAGTAGAGAAATATTTAACCCTATGTGGTTTAACATGAGGTAATGTAATCAGAGTGTGTTTCAAAAATTATTCTAATTCTAATACCATATGTTTAAGCTTAGGAGGTACAATAGGTTGTTGCATTGGAACATATTGACCTCTAGCTAGTTTAAGAGAGGATGACATATAATGAAAGGTAGGTTTAGTAGATATATAAGCCATATGTAGATAACAAGAGAACAAAGATCAAAAGATAAGTCATGAGAGGTTATCATTGTGTCCATATTGTCCTCATGAGCACTAGGTTCAAAAAATAACAAATGAAAGCATGCACTAGGTTCATAAAATAATTATAAAGTAAGTAAGATGAGACAAATCATTTTAATGTGCTACCACTTAGATGAAGTATAAACTCACTAATCAATAAGATATCATCCTTCAAGTACTCGTAATTAGGAATTATTTAACATGTAAAGGAGCATCAAAAGTACCACCATAATCATCATGTAATAATTCCTCACTAAGAACCATAATCTCATCAACTAATGTATGGGAAGACAATGAAGTATTGATATGAGCTACATGAGAGACAAATGAACTAACATAAACGTGTATATTATCATGTATAAATATCCATAGAGATAGCATGAGATGTAGAAATGTGATCATCATAAAAACACATCATCATGTATAAGAGAAGACAATTCATTGACAACACACACGTCTATAGACATATGGTTGTCATGACATAAAAGAGAAGTATCATCAAAAGGCATAATGATGTCATGAATAGGTAGGGAAGGTCTAAATTTCTTGATGGTCATTATGCTATGTATATCACATGCTAAACCTCACTAGGTATGTTCTCATCACTATCACAAGCCATAAAATGAATACGATCAATATGAGACCCATGGATGAGTGAAGTGAGTATTTATAAAATAAAAGGATAAGTGATATTGAATTCTATGAAGGAGGAAAGTTCAAAAACATGACAAAGAAATACCTTCATAGAAGACATCCCCATCCAAGGGATAAAATGTCATAAGAGCATATATACATATATACACGTGCATATGTGTATACATGCATACATACATACATATAAATAATCTTATTAATGTAAGCACTATTTTTTTTTTATGGATATAATTAAGTTACATGGATATGATATCTCTACTTTTAAGTAGATTATGACATCATAAAATTTTAAGGTTGTAATTTAAAATATTATATTTATGATCAGTGTTGTTTTGATTTTATTTAACCAAATTAATTTTATTACATAATCTAAATTAAATAATATTACAAAGAATTAGAGGATAGTCCTATAAAATTGAAAAAATGTAACAAGAATAAAATGAATCTCTCTTAAAATAATAGCCAATATATTGGATGTTTACATGATACTCTATTTCCATGCAAACATGTTAATTATAATATACTGTTGCTTAATATTTTAAACATTACCATAAAGATAAAATAAGATAATTATATTAGTGTCTATGTATAAATTTATTATGAGATTAATTTTTTATTTCAAATAAGATAAATAAAAAACAATCCTCCAAATATAAAACATTGTAAATTTTTTTTTTTAACCAAATCTTAACGTAAATCAAATATCTCTTAAAAAGAAAAAGAACTAAACATCTTTACTCTCATAAAATGTAAAACTCATTAAAAAAAACTATTATTCTTTCTTGCTTACTAGAGACAATGTATTCTTTTAGTTAACAGTTGGCTATATAGTTTGTCATTGAGGGACAATGCTTACTAGAGATATAGAAGGCCAACGGTGAATTTGTTTCTTTTATATGAGAATTAATTATTTTAATTCTACTTTTTGTGCAAATGCGGGTATTTCAAGTTTGTGAAATATAATCTAACTAGTATACCTATATTTAAAAAATATGTCGAAAGTACCTCAAGATATATCCTTCTCCAGGCAATGTAAATAGAGATGAATGTGGTCTTTTCATATGCCATTTCCTAATGTTTTTCTTTGATCTTAGTGGATAGTGATGGCTTCTTTGAAAGTGCCATCCACCTTCCTCTTGCATTTTATTCTTTTATTCCTTTCACCTTTTTTTTTTTTATATTTATATTTTTATGAGAATCTTATAAAATTTCATAGAATATGAATCTGTTTATGAATCTTTCAGCTCTTGTTCTCCATCCGTAAATGTTAGCCTATCATGTTACTTGAGACATGTGTTTTAGATTATTTTTATTAAAACTATTTAAAGGTGCTATTGAATAGTTGGTAGGCACAAATATTTTTAGTTTTGTTAGTCAAGCATTGTACATTTATATTTTTTAATAGTCATTTTAAGTGGCCAACAAGACTGCAAATATTTATGTCTATTGGCCATTTGATAGTACCTTTAGGTGTTGTTACCAGTTTTCATTGAAAAGATTTTCAATGATTTTATAAGAAAGAGACAACTTTGAAGAGTTTTTAATTTATTAATATTGATAATCATTTCCAAAGATACTCAAGAGTGTTACAATAAATGTTAGGTGTAAGAGGGATAAATTTATAGTTTTCTTAGAAATTAAAAGAAATCATAGGTTAGTCTATTTTTATATTATACACATCAAGCCTATGCATCATCATTTGATGAATGCATTGGATTGTTTAATGCTTGCTAATTATCACAATCATCTTTAGAAGGATAAATTTATAGTTTTCTTAGAAATTAAAAGAAATCATAGGTTTGTCTATTCTTATCATAGGTTTGTCTATTCTTATACTATACACATTGCCTATGCATCATCATTTGATGGATGCATTGGATTGCTTAATGCTTACTAATTATCACAATCATCTTTTCTAGAATTTTAGCATGTTGCATACAATACAAACATTGGATACATAAAGGTTGATCAAGTCATTCAAATAACAAAAAAATACATGTATTATAACAATATGAAAATACATGAATGTCATCAAAGGGCTATTGGTTTGTTGGTGAAGTTAAATGGTTATGAATGAACCCACTAGGGATCAAGTGCTCTTGAGTGCCAGGCCCTCGACACCATAAGAGATGAGGTTGTTATTGTGCTACATGTGATTTTCGCAAAATAGATACCCACACCATAAGAGATGAGGTTGTTATTGTTCTCCAAGTGATTTTTTCAAAATGGATACCCCTTAGTCCTTGGGTCTAAGCCAAAGAGGTATCTACTTAGACCCAATACCCCTTAGTCCTTGGGTCTAAGCCAAATAGGTATCTACTTAGACCCATGCTCCTAAATTAGATTGCAAAATTAATGCCCATGCTCTTGAATTAGATTGCAAAATCAATCCCCTTAGTCTTTGGCATTGCAAATTCAATTTGGGTTTGACATAAAGCCCTCCATTAAATAGTTAGTTATCTTAATGTAACATCAAGAATTTTGTTCCAAGTACAAAGACAACAACATTATTTTACCAATGCCATGTTGATTTATCACAACTAATAAAAAACAAATCAAACATGTATTGGGTGTTTCCCTCAAGGATCAACTTTAAGAGAGGATTCTTGGAACAAAGTCAACAACATTATTTTAGCAATGCCATGTTGATTTATCACAACTAATAAAAAACAAATCAAACATGTATTGGGTGTTTCCCTTAAGAATCAACTTTAAGAGAAGGATTGGGAAATCATTCTCTTTAATTTTCCTATTGTTAATAGAATTTGTATTTTTTATCTTAGAGTACCATTCAAATGTGGATGGTGGTTATATTCTCAATTTTTGGAGAGATTTAACTTAAGAGATAATACTGCATGTTAAACTATTCTTCTCTACATCACTAATATGTATTGTGGATCTTTCCAACATTATCCCTTATGACTTGTGTAGGTTAAAGTCCATGTCATTTTGATAGGGATTTGTGTATTATTGCCTCTTGTAACATTTGGGATAGGGACAAACTTTGGGTTATTAATGTTTCACAACACACCCACATAATTATAATATTTCATGATTGCACTCGATGACAACTCTGGCAGTTGAGTACCTTGATGACATACTATATTCTTTACAATACCATGTGCTCTACTAAATAATCCAACATCCACCAAAAATTGCACACCAATGTTACATGTTGGCCAACACACAATAGAACCACTCTATCTAAAAATTCATCAAATCAACATCATGTAATTCTATGCATTAGGTATATGCAGACACATAGTGTGTAATTGATGTGGTGAGTGACTTTAACATTCTCTTATTTTGGAGTATGATAATACTATTTGTGGCATATAATGAATAGATGCATCAAATTAAACACTCGACACTTACTAAGACATTTGTTCAACCCATGAGGATTTTTTATTCCTCATATGTTGCAAATGCATTCCTAATGTTTATGTTGAGAGGTCTAAATGTCTTGTTTTAGGACCAATGTACCGCACATGACCACCAACATTTGGAAAACTCAATTGATGTGGATGCAATCAATAGGTCAATCTTTGGAATTAGAAGGCCGTCTCCTTATCTATCCTAAGATAAACCTAACATAGTGTGAGGAAAAGAGAGAGAGAGAGATTGTAGAAAATAAATAATGCAAATGAAAGGATTGTGCTAAATAGACATGTTCTCACAATTAGAGTAGATCTTTGTCACTCATGATAGAATACAAAAAAAAAGAATGCACATGCAACACTCAACAAAAAAGACTAACATAAATTAGCATTTCTAGAAAAACCTCTAGTAGTCATGCTCACAAGGCCACTTAACCATTACATACAATACATCCACCTCTATAAACATGCATAGAGGCTTCTCTGTATAATTGTGAGAAGGTCAAGACTAGGATAAAGCACCAAGATCAAAAGATTACATACACATCACCCAACCTATAACGACCCTTAGCTAAAATATTTATATAAATTACTTAGATCTGGAATAATGTAATGAAATTAACCAAAATATTCATACAAAATACTTAGATCTAAAATGCCCATAAACTAAATACATCTACACAAGTGCTCAAACTAGGGTTGGATTTTGTTGATGTGTTGATAAAGGATTATCCAAATTGATGAAGCTTCCCACCTTATATAGAGGTTGAAGGCCTAGTAGGAGATCACTCAAGATGAGAGTTTTTTGAAAGTTTTTAGCCATTTTACATTCAAGTTTGGGTCTCGTAATGACATCCCTAGTTATCACTAATGGTTAGTGAACTCATTTGTTTGAATGGTAGGGTTTGTAAAAGAGCATGTCAAAAGACGGGGGTTCAACAAAATGCTCACCAATAGATTGGCTAGAGAATACTTCTAAGGTGTTACAATGTTGGTAGTTTAGAAATCCACATGCTTGCAGGATGCAATATTATGGGGGCTCAAGGATTTGCATACCAAAAGGATGCAATGGTTGGAGGAAGTAGGGATTAGGGGTTGGCAATACTAAGTGCATGGGTAAGAAAAAGTTTGTGGATTCACCAACAACAAAGGGTGGGAGGCTGGGGATCAGTGTATTCTATACTGGCTAGGAAATAAAAGAATGGAAGAAAGTATGAGAAAGTTTGAAATCCCTCCCAAGGATGGAAAATTGTTGGGATAAGTCACCATTAACTTGCAATCCTAACCAATTCATGTGTCTCCAAAGTTCTTGAAATGTGTTCCCCAACACATTAGGACTTGAGAGATTAATTATTTATTAGTTATATCACTTTGACTTTTGCAATTAATTCTTAATTGGATAAAATCAAACTTGGGCACCCACTTTGAGATGGGAGCCATGAAGACTTTGTTGACTTCTCCTACGTCTAAATTTAGAGTCTGATAACTCCTAGTGAGTGGGAGATATACTTGGGCATCCCCTTTTCATGGGGACTTATATTTAGACTTGGAGTTGTTCTTTTTTATGTACATGAGTGGATAATGTTGAGACACCTTGCATGGATAGAATGTTGGAGTTAACTACAATGTTAGAGATGCATGAATTGAATATTGCTTGTATGTGGTCAGAATAACTTGCATGGACTTGCATGTTTTTGCATGTTGCTTGCATGCATTTGCATGTTGTTGCATGTTGAGCTCCTATGGACTTGCATGTTGTTGCATGTCGCTTGCATGTGCTTGCATGTGGTTGCATGTCACTCCTATGGACTTGTATGACCTTGCACGTTGTTGCATGTTAGTTATATGACCTTGCATGTAGTTGCATGTCAGTTTTGTGAGATTGCTTGCAGAACACTTTGTTACCTAAACTTTACTACAGCTCATTTAGGTAGAGCTTTGTTTCAAAGTTTAAAAGGTACATTTTATTTAATCTTTATTACATTACATTCAAGTGTATAAATGAAATAATTTAAAAAGAGTATGATTATCAAATTACTACATTTATCCAAGTGCATGTAACATAAGAAAGATTTATACAAATCTTATCTGAAAAATAAATAATCTTTATTGAATGTAAAATGTACATTATCTCACACAAGCTGTGAGATTAACTTTCTTATTCAATGAAATTGAAGAATAACCTATACATGAATAAGTAAAAGTAAAAGAATGTGCATGTGAGGTTAGAGGCCAGTCATTGCCTGAGAATGACTGGTTCTGGTTCTAATGTATTGTTGTGTTGCCCTGAGTTGTCTTTGTCCTTCCTAGTTTGATGTCGCCTCTAGTTCCTGCATCTAGAAAAAGATATTGATGTTAGAGTAATACTCTAAGCAATGAATGGTCCCAAACCTAACATGAACAAGTACCTATGCATGTATAAACTGATCCTCAAATGCATTAAACAAGAAATGGATACCTTGGATGTCCTAGAAAACAATCAAGTCATCAAACACATCCAGAATATGCATTTATTTCCTAACAAGTTTGTTTCATGTGCAGATACAGGTGTAATTATGTTTCTGTGTAATTCATCAAATTACATTATGAGTGGGGAAAAATGTGGCTCCCACAAGGGTTGAGCCCAACTCATAATCATTTTACAGAACATTTCATATGTATTTAGTAGATGCCAGAAAGATAGATTGCATAGGAAGAGCCACATCAGATAGAATAGCATAAGGAATAGTTTATCATAGGTTATCACATGATACAATCATCATTTAAAGATGATAAACAGAGAAGCTAGTGAAAAGACAATCATGATTATGGATAATCAACAATCAAAGTGTGCTTGCTACATTGCAATGGAGAGGTTTTATAGTTGTTGAAGAAATATTTCAAACAATGCAATAGATACCTATGTTTCATCCTTACACTCCTTTATCACCATAATGAGGTGTACACACTATCCAAGAGATCTAAGAATTCAAGAACCTGCAAGATGTTTATCACCAAGGTATGGATTTAAGGGGTTGTTAATAGTCATTGAAGAGGCAATGATCTTGAAGGCATAGAGATGGTAGCGTGAAGAGATCCAAGTCAGTAAGAACAATCAAGGGACTGTATCCAAGGTCAGCAAGGACTATCATAGATTAATGAAGCATCAAACAGAAAATACTCAATATAATGACTGTCATGAAAATATAAGAAGGGTCTGAAGGAGTCTGCAGAGATGTTTAGACACATGTTCATAGAATGATAAAGCCTTGACTATGTTGGAGATCTTATCAAACTCACTAAGGATCTTGAGAGAGCACACTACTAAAATCTTGCAAGCAAGGACAGTAAAAGCCACATCTTGTCAAAATAGAGAGCTAGTAGCAGTCACTGTCATCATTAGAGGGTAGTCATAAAGTTCTCAAAGCAACAAACAATGGGAGATCACAAAGAGAGGAGTAGTTTGAACAACTGAAGAGGCAAATTAGTTAAAGAGCAACCAACAGAAGACTTGACAGACCATGAAGGACAGTCACTAAAAGTGTAAGAATGGAGACTAACAGTCATCAATCCACATTGACAGTGAGACATTGAACAATGTCTCCATACATAGATCTTGAACATAGTTATGAAAAAGTTGTAAGTCATAGACTAACTCATAGTATAGTGGACAATGAGCACAAGGCATCAAAAGGACAATCAATATGAGGAGAACAAAGAAGAGCACAAAATAGATAAGGGACAATGGCATCTCGATCAGGAAGTTAATCATGCATACTAACAGTGAGATGAAAGTTTGATATATATACAATGATGATGACCTTAAAGGTCTAAAGTGATGAAAGTTTTGAAGATCTGCAAAATATTTAGAGACTGTGTAAGCATGTGCAAATGGTAGTGAGGTTTGTGAGCCTAAGGAATGACTGTGAGTATTCTTCAAAGAAGGAGGAGGGCTGTGAAGACTGCATGATACAGGTATAGGTTGAAGATCAGTGTTTGATCATGTAGATAATTAAACTGCAAACCCTTACATGGAGATAGCCGTGGAATCTAAACGGAGGTTTTGAAAGAATACAAAGATTGAGTTTTTAGAAATATATTTCCCTTCACATTCATTATGCACCATAGTATAGTGTCTACAACACCATGTAGACCTTCCCACAAAGGTCTGAGAAAGCTTGAAGCATGAACAACCCCTTACAAGGTTTTCAAAGTTCCATCTAATGAGTAGCATTGTAAGTATATCATCATAGAGACAGAGATAAGAAGCAACATATGACAATGATTGTCAGTGATAGGGGTAGTCTTGATGAAGATAGTCACATGGCAAACAAGGAAGTTACATCATCTTGACAACAAAGGATGTTGTAGCATATAATATGACAAAAGAACATCATGCATGTGAGTAAGGGATAGTCATAGTCATGTTAGAAGTCAAATAGGTGCAAAAAACATAGGGCATCAAGAACAAAGCATGATACAAACAGTCCTAACATCACTCAAAATGCCCAGAAGAGCTATATTCTATAGATATAATCAACAAAAGAAGCAGAAAATACAGTATATTGTGTAGGGTTTTAGTCACAAACCCTAGTGACAGAACCTTGTTTCTAAGTGTTTCAAGATAGTAGAGCTCTATTTTTATCAAGGAAAGAATCACAGTAAGATCTATCATTTCATAGCCATTCAAGAAAGAATGAGGGTTTTGTTTTTCTGTGTAAACCCTAGCTTCTTTTTTCTAGTGACCAGAATAAGCAAAGCCCACTATGTCTTTTTCATTTCAGAGAGAATAAACAAAGTCATATATAGAAAGCATCATATACAGAGAGAAGATTAGGAACATAAATTACAAATTTAATTATTTTCTGTAGCTTCATTCTTGAAATATAGTCATGTCTACATGAAGTTTCAACCTTTCATAGCATGGCCGTGCAGAATATAGAGATATACAATAGATACAGTGTTAAAAGAGCAGGAAGAAATGGTAAAAATTGTAGTATGCTTCAGAGAAATGACTTCATTAGACTTACCTTCGGCCATTGTAGCAGAAATGTCAAAAGCCAGTGAGAATGTTCTCAGAATCACCTATTGAAAGCCTCAAGCATCAAACCCTTGTGTTGATGGTAATGAAACAATAGAGAGCAAGTTTGCAAAAATGCAAAGTGCCAAATGAGAGTCAAAACTTACTTTTTGTTTCTTAGGGTTTCAAAACCCTAAAGACCTGATAGGGTTTCTTTATTGTCTTTTATTTCTTTTTCATAAGCATTTGAAGTTGCCCATGGTCAAGACCTTTAAAACATGTAGTGTCTAGGTATGCCACGAGGTGGCCATATGAAGACTTTGTTAAGTCTTTTGTTTTATTTGTATTTTTTCCAAACACTTTGGTGCCTTTCTACTTTATATTTATTTCTTTCCTTGCATATGCTATGAAATGTGAAATAATGACCTTAAAATGGTGACATTATGAACCATTTGAGGGATGTTGTTATCTTTTGAATGCAAAGGAGAGTGATGGAGTAATGTAAAGAGACCTTATTGCCTTGGACATTATGTAGCTTTGAGTTGTGAAGATGTGGCAGACACATGCCAATGATATAGCATCTTGTTTTGCCTTGGAGGATAGGAGATTGACTAAGTCAGGAGGCAGTTGGACATTTATGGTATGATTTGATAGTTGATTGTTAGACGGTATCTAGGAGTGTTTTATTGCTCTTAGAGTCCTTTTGGACTTGTTTTCATGACTCATTATGGTTAACTAAGTCCTAATGGACTTTTTCTTGCATTATGGACTCTTTTGGAGAGGATATAGGCCCTAGATTTTAGGGTTTTTGTGGGCATCTAACCCCAGTTTGTTTCAGATTCCTTGTATTGTGGAACCACTTGGATAGTGGGGGATATAGTCACTTTTGTGATTCTTTTGTATGGAGTTCTTACATGTAGATTTGAGAGACTTGTGATTTTTATCCTTGCTCAGATTTTGTGAGTTTGTTATTCCTTTGCTTTTGGATATGTATACCAGTGATTACCTTGGAAACCAATAAAGATAAGTTATTTTACCTTCTCAATTTTCTGCTTCATTGTGTACATTCGAATTGATTGATACAACTACTTGTGAGATTATCTATTTCCTTGTAGTTCTGTCTCAGTTTTAGCATCTTTTGCAGAAGAATATGTAGTTTACAGGTCATAGGTTGTGTTGAAAATGCAAACATTTTAGTTGTGAAGATACATTTTTTCCTGCTAGGAGTAAAGCATATAACCTTCTTATGAAATATTTATGTAAAATCATATTATTTTGGGCTATGTATGTCAAATTACTTTGTTGATCAAACCAAGTATATACAAGCTGTGTTTGTAGGTCCTAGTTAGTTTTGGTGCATCACCTTAGTCATAGATTTCATTTTTATGCAATCTCTTCTTTACCCTTTTCCTTGTCAAAGCAGTAGGATAGAAATTATTTTAGGTCATAACCATGGGAAGTTGGCCTTCTCCGGAGGTTGACCTTTGCTTTTAAAGTTACCCACAGCTTTATAGGTCTTCCCATGTTTCAATAGATTGTTAAGCCTTACGTTTAATAGGGTGCAAATCTCATTAATAACACACTCCAATTCCAGAAACTTGCAAGATGGTACATATTCATGTTTCAGGTAATGGGTATCCATTGCATGTTGTTGCAAATGCTTGCATGTCAATTTTAAGATATTACTTGCAGAACACTGCAACTCCAGAAAGTTGCAGGATGGTACATCTCAGTGTTTTAGGTAATGGGTATCAGTTGCATGTTGAATCCAGTGTTTGTGTGTCACTTGCATGTACATAATAAAGTAATTTAGAATAACCTTGGGGACATCAATCTTGCATGTTGTTTGCATGAAATTGATGTGTATTGATCACTTCAATCAACATAAAGTGATTGGGCAAATATGGACACCCAATTGGAAGACTTTCTATTGTTGCTTTTATTTGGAGATATGTTTGATGTTGGCAAAGCTATTTTTGGAAAACTTGGGTGCCCACATCATGAAGAGGCAGTTAACTGAAAGCTTGAACATTGTTTGAGTTCATTCTTCTCAATTTGGAGTGCTTGGTTTTTGCCTGAGCATTGGTTGCTATGTTAACAACTACAATTTATTGTATTTTAAGTTTTAAGCTTTCAAATTAAGAAGCTCTTGAATTATGAAGTTTCATTAATTAATTAAGAGCCCCATACATTTTCTAGAGAGTTGATTTGAGAAAACGACATAGAAGAAAAAAGCAATATGTTTTTTGTAAAGACTTAGAGAAAAAAGCAAGAAGCTTTTTTGTGAAGTGCATCAAGGACTTAGAGGAATTTCAGTATTGAATGTAATCTTTTTCAAATATATTTAATACAAGCAGGAAACATCTTTGAGTGTGGAATTTTTTCTCAAAAGGGTTCCTCCACGTAAATACTTTGCAAGTTTCTTCTCTTCTATTCTCTTCTCTTCTACATTGGATTGAAAGTGTAAAATCACTTGTTCATTAATTGTTACAGAATTAATCTTATTTCAGCTTTGCATATACACAATTTTAAAGCTTATAGCAGCAGTTCTACCTTCTTTTTTAACATTTGATATCAGAGCTAACGGTTGTGTAGAGTGAGGGACACCTCTCTCTTAAAGTGTTGAAGGTTTTTTGGCTACAGTGGGAGCTTTGTTTTGTAGCTTTTGCAGATCTGTGAAGAAGATTGTATACAATGGGTTCTACCTCTCATATGGATATTGAGAAATTCAATGGATCTAGCTACGAGGTGTGGAAATTGAAAATGAAAGATCTCTTAGAAGAAAGAGAACAATAGGTTGCTATTTCAAATGAGAAGAATCCATCTATAACTATGTCTGATGAAGAATGGTTGAAACTTGATAAAAAGCACGATGAACCATAAGATTGTGCCTTGCAGATGTCATCCTCTTAAATGTTTCTACTAAAGCTACTGCATACAAGCTATCGAAGAGGATAAGTGATATTTATCAAAAGAAAAGTTTAACAAACAAGTTATACCTCAAAAGATAGTTGTATTTATTAAAGATGAAAAATGGAGATTTTGTTGCAAACCATTTGAATGCATTTAATTTGATTTTAAGTCAACTTGCATTTGTAGATGTTAATCTTGAGGGTGAGGATAAATGTATCTTATTATGTTCTTTACTAGAATCTTGGGAAAATCTAATTGTTGCTATCAGTGGTAGTGGTGCAGATCCAAAGATGGACAATATCATTGCTACTCTTCTTTCAGAAGAAATGAGAATAAAGTCTAAAAATGGTGGATCCCATGATGCTTTAAATTTAAGGGGTAGGACAAAGAAAAGGACACCCAACTCGGATAAGAGGGGGGTAAGTCTAAAGGTTGTTCTAAAACCCCTTCTGGTAAGAGCAAGGTAAAATGTTGGAACTGTGGAAAACAAGGACATGTGAAGAAAGATTGTAAGAACAAGAAAAAAGGTTCTAATTCTTCCACTGAAAAATCCTCGGAGGATGGTGACAATGATGCATTAATTATTTCAGCTAACATAATAAGTAATGATGCTTGACTTATTGATTCAGGTTGTTCCTACCATATGACTCCCAACAAGGAGTGGTTCTCGAAATATTTAGCATATGATGGAGGTGAAGTTTTCCTTAGTGACAATAGTAGAAAATAGATAATTGGCAAATGAAAGGTAAAGTTGTATTTCAGTGATGGAAGGGTTAAAACCCTTCATGATGTTTTGCATATTCCAAGACTAGAAAGAAACTTACTTTATGTATCAAAGTTAAATGATTCTAGAATGAATGTGACATTTAATAAGTCTGGTTGCAGGTTGGTGAGAGGGAATTAGGTGGTTGCTAAAGGATCTTGGATGGGAAACTTGTTTAGATTAAATGCATCTACTTTGAATAATTCAACCAATGTAACCAGCGCTGAAAATACATGTATGTTGTGGCACCATATATTGGGCCACATCAGTGAAAAAGGTCTTAGGACCATTATTAATAAAAAATTGGTTGATGGTATTTCAGATTATTCTATTGGCAAAAATGATTTATGTGAGCATTGTGTGTTTGGAAAACAAAGTAGATCTTCATTTCCCAGTGGAACACATAATGCAAAGAGTTTATTAGAGATTATACATTCAGGTGTTTTTGGACCTGTGGATCTTGAATCTTTTGCAAAATCTTGATATTATGTCACATTCATTGATGATGTATCGAGATACACTTGGATTTATTTTATGAATGCAAAATCTGAAGTATTCACTAAGTTTAAAGAATTTAAGGTCTTAGTTGAGAAGCAAACAGATTGTAAAATAAAGGTGTTGAGATCAGATAATGGAGGTGAATATTGTTCTAAGGAATTTGATGAATTTTGTAAGCATGCAGGTATTGTGAGATAGAAAACAACACCTTATACTCCCCAACAAATGGGGTAGCAGAAAGAATAAACTGAACCTTAATGGAAAGATATAGGAGCATGTTAAGCAGTGCTAAGCTAGATCAATGTTTTTGGGCTGAGGCTGTAAGTACTTCTTGTTACTTAATTAATAGATCTCCTTGCTCTTGTCTTGAAGATAAAAACTCATTATGAAATTTGGTTAAAAAGAAAACCATCTGTTTCACATTTAAGGATAATTGGTTGTGAGGCTTTTGTTCATGTGCCTAAAGAGAAAAGAACTAAACTGGATCCAAAAGCTCAAAAATACATCTTTGTAGGTTATGGTGAGAATGTAAAGGTTACAAACTTTGGAACCCTCTAACCAAGAATATGATTTTATCAAGAGATGTTATTTTAAGAGAGTTTAGAGCTTATAAAGGTGAAGAACAACCAAAGGAACAAGAAAAGGGTAAAACAATGCATTTTGAAACACATACAAATAAGCAAGAAGATGCACATGTTGAAGAACAACTAGATGGGTTTGGGAATGGAGAAGAAGAAGAGAGTTCAGAGAGTTTAGATAATGATGTTCAAGATGAGCATACAGAAGAACAAACAGAGCCTCTTACTCCTACTATAAGAAAATCCACAAGGTAATGAAATCTAATTGACAGGTACAGCCCTCTTGATTTTTGTTGTATATTTGCTTTATTGAGTACTAATGATGAACTTAGATCTTTCAGGGAGGCTCTGTCTTCAGAAGAAAGTGAGTCTTGGTTGCAAGATATGCATGAGGAAATGAATTCCTTGGACACTTGGGATCTTGTGCATTTGCCCAAAGGAAGAAAGCTCATTGGTTGAAAGTGGGTTTATAAAAAGAAAATTGGTGCAGATGGTAATCTAGAAAGGTACAAGGCTAGATTGGTAGCCAAGGGCTACTCCTAGAGAGAGGGTATTGATTTTAATGAAATTTTCTCTCTAGTTGCTAAATTAAATTCTATTAAATTCTTTTTGTCTATTGCTACAAATTTTGATTTTGAGATAGAGAAAATGGATGTTAAAACTATTTTCTTGCATGGGGATCTTGAAGAGGAGATTTATATGAGGCAACCTGATGGTTTTGTTGTTAAAGGGAAGGAAGACTTGGTTTGCAAATTGAAAAGATCTTTGTATGGTTTGAAATAGTCACCTCGAATGTGGTATCATAAGTTTGATGCTTTAGTCACCTAGAATGTGGTATCATAAGTTTGATGCTTTTGCATTGAAAGTTGGTTTTGTTAGAAGCAAAGAAGATCATTGTGTTTATCTTAAGATTATTGATGATCAGGTTCTAATTATTGTCTTGTATGTTGATGACATGTTGTTTATTGGAACCAACAAGGACATGATTAGAGATCTTAAAACTTAGCTTTCTAAATATTTTGATATGAAGGACTTAGGGGCTGCAAAATACATTCTTGGAATGGAGATCAACAGGGATCATGTTCACAGAAAAAAACTATGGTTAAGTCAGAGTAAGTATGTTGATACAATTTTGCAAAGATTTAATATGCCTGATTGCAAACTCGTTAGCATTCCTTTTCCTGTACTAAGCTGAAATTAGACATGTGTCCTATTATTGATGATTCTTTTGAAGAGATGTCTAATGTTCCTTATGCTAGTGTTGTTGGTAGTTTAATGTATGCAATGGTTTGCACTAGACCAGATATTACACAAGCAGTGGGAGTTTTAAGTAGGTTTATGTCTAACCTTGGTAAAGAACATTAGACTTATGTTAAGAGGGTGTTTAGATATTTGCGAGGAACTTTTGATTATTGTTTGGTTCATCATGGTATTGATAGTACTGATAAATCATTAGACATATAGGGTTTTGTTGATTCTGATTGGGCAGGTGACTTGGATAGTCGAAGGTCCACAAGTGGCTATGTTTTTACTTTGTTTGGAGCTGTAGTAATTTGGATGAGTAAGATGCAACCCATGGTTTCTTTGTCTACTATAGAAGCAGAGTATATGGCTACTACACATGCCTCTAAAGAGGTAGTTTGGTTAAAGAGACTTGGGAAAGGTATTAGTTTTGATTGTAGGACAGTAAGACTTAATTGTAATAGTCAGAGTGCTATTTGTTTAGCCAAAAATCCTATGTATCATGCTCGTACTAAGCATGTTGATGTTCAGTATCACTTTGTCGAGAAATGGTTTAGAATGGTAAGGTTTTGATTGACAAGGTTGACACTTTGGTTAATGCTGTAGATTATCTTACGAAGCCAAGTACTACAAATAAGTTTTCTTGGTGTAGGAAGGCCATTGACCTTGATCACTGTACTTGATTTAAAGTCTGATTATATCATTTAGAGTTATTACAATGTATAATGTCAAGTGGGAGAATGTTGGGATAAGTTGCCATTAACTTGCAATCCTAACCAATTTGTGTTTCCAAAGTTCTTGGAATGTGTTCCCCAACACATTAGGATTTTGAGAGATTAATTATTTATTAATTATATCACTTTGACTTTTGCAATTAATTCTTAATTGGATAAAATCAAACTTTAGTGCCCACTTTGAGATGGGAGCCATGAAGACTTTGTTGACTTCTCCTAAGTCTAAATTTAGAGTTTGATAACTCCTAGTGAGTGGGAGTTAGACTTGGGCATCCCCTTTTCATGGGCACTTGTATTTAGACTTGGAGTTGTGTTTTTTTATGTACATGTGTGGATAATGTTGAGACACTTTGCATGGATATAATGTTGGAGTTAACTACAGTGTTAGAGATGCATGAATTAGATATTGCTTGCATGTGGTCAAAATAACTTGCATGGACTTGCATGTTTTTGCATGTTGCTTGCATGTACTTGCATGTTGTTGCATGTTACTTGCATGTACTTGCATGCTATTGCATGTTGTTGCATGTTGCTCCTATGGACTTGCATGTTGTTGCATGTCACTCCTATGGACTTGTATTACCTTGCATGTTGTTGTATGTCAGTTAAATGACCTTGCATGTAGTTGCATGTTAGTTTTGTGAGATTGCTTGTAGAACACTCCAACTCTAGAAACTTGCAGGATGGTACATCTCAGTGTTTCAGGTAATGGGTATCTGTTGCATGTTGTTGCAAATGCTTGCATGTTAGTTTTAAGATATCACTTGCAGAACACTCCAACTCTAGAAAGTTGTAGAATGGTACATCTCAGTGGTTCAGGTAATGGGTATTAGTTGCATGTTGAATCCCGTGTTTGCATGTCACTTGCATGTACATAACAAAGTAATTTAGAATAACCTTGGGGACATCAATCTTGCATGTTGTTTGCATGAAATTGATGTGGATTGATCACTTCAGTCAACAGGAAGTGATTGGGCAAATACGGACGCCCAATTGGAAGACTTTGTAAAGAAGATTAAAGGATCAAATACAACTACTAATCAATCATGTGAAATAAAAATGAATAAATAATAAAACTAATTTACCAGTAAAGTAGAATCACATTTGTGAGCATGCACCAAAGGAGAGGAGACCAAGATTATCAAGGGGGAAAAACAAAGAAAAACCCCCTATGTTATGAATATGGCATGAAGCCTAAAAAATATATAGAGAGAGATAGTGGTCCTTAATGAGCGTACATGAGAATGAAAGAAGAATGAAGAATGAAGAATAAGGAATAACGAATACATGAAAGAGAGGAGGAGACACCTCTTAAATAGAGGTGAGCAGGGGAATTATCCGTAACTCCCATATGCCATCTTGCATAAGGTGTGTGCCACTTCTTTCCTCTTAAGGGGGAATCTATAAGAGGAATCTACAAAAATAGATTATTTCTATAGGAGGAATAAAAGGGTGAATTATTCATACATGTGTGGGGATAATACACCAAATAAATATTAAAATACAAGTAATAAATTATCTTTACTAAGTAAAGAATAATAATCTTCACTAAGTAAAGATTAATTTCTAACACCCCACCATAAGCTTTACTTGGGGAGATTTACATGAAACCCATCAATGGGATATAATCCAAGAGATTTACAATGATGAAGAAGTTTGTCTTTACAAAGGGGTTTAGTGAGAATATCTGCAACTTGATCTTCACCCTTGCAATATTGAAGAGAAATTTGTTTGTCTTCAATTTGCTCTCTAATGAAGTGATGTTGAAGAGCAATATGCTTGGTCCTTGCATGAAAAATTGGATTCTTTGCTAAGACAATGGCACTTTGATTATCACAATACAAAGGAGTGGGATCCTTTTGAGGTAGACCAAATTCTTCAAGTAGTCTCCTTAACCATAAGGATTCTTTATATGCATTAGTACAACCTTTATATTTAGCTTCGGTAGAACCAAGAGAAGTGGATTGTTGCTTCTTACTATTCCATGATATAACACCTAATCCAACAAAGAAATAATAACCACAGGTGGATCTCCCATCATTGGGATCACCTCCTAGGTCTGAATCAGTATAACCATATAAAGAAAATTTACAATTTGCATTATAAAAGAGACCAAGATTAATGGAACCTTTAATATATCTTAAAATTCTTTTTGCAATTTTAAAATGAGTTTGTTGTGGTTTAGACATAAATCTAGAGACTAAACCAACACTATAAGAAATATCAGGTCTAGTTAGAGTTAAATAATTTAAGCTTCTAACTAGTTGCCTATATAAAGTAGAATCAACAAAAGGAGTTCCCATATCAACCATTAACTTTGTTCCTAATTCACAAGGAGTAGAAACAAGATTAGCATCATTCATTTTAAATCTTTCTAAAAGTTCTTGAGCATATTTGTGTTGAGAAAGAAAAATACCATTAGGAGATTGCCAAACTTCCATACCTAGAAAATAATGTAACAAACCTAAATCAATCATTTAAAATTAATGATTTAGTTGAGACTTAGTATCACAAATCAAATTGTTAGAACTACGTATAAGAATCAAATCATCAACATATAGAATAACTAATACAATATCATTTTCACTATGTTTGATATAAAGATTAGGATCATTTTGACTCCTAGTAAAACCTTTAGAAGTAAAGAAAGCATTAATTTTAGCATACCACTCTCTATGTGATTGTTTTAAACCATAAATTGATTTCTTCAATTTGCATACAAGATGTTCTTTACCTTTTTGAATAATAACCATAGGTTAAGACATAAATTTCTTCATGCAAATAACCATTTAAAAATGCACTTTTAACATCCATTTGATGAATAGGCCAATGCATATGAGAAGCTAAAGCTAAAACTAATTTAATAGTTGGCATTTTGGCCATAGGAGAAAAAGTAAATTATAATCTAAGCCTTCTACTTGAGAGAAACCTCTAGCTATTAATCTAGCTTTAAATTTGCTAATCTCATTGTTAGAATTGAACTTGGTTTTATACAACCATTTGCATGAAACAAAATTTTTACCTTGAGGTAGAGGAACAAGCTCCCAAGTTTGATTTGTAATCAACATGTCATATTCATCTTGCATAGCTTTTTGCCAATGAGGTTGATTTTTAGCTTGCTCATAAGTTTGAGGATCATTAGTATCCATAATCTTAGACATCAAGGCATAATTGCAATAATTTGCTTTTCTAGCCTTAGATCTATCCATTCTAGTTAAAATCTCATCACTTTCTTGAACAAGATTTTTAAACCATTTAGGCATTCTTTTAGATGTAGGAGTATCTGTTGGCAAGAGACACTATATGGATTCATGGTTGTTGTCATTGATGGCAACAAAGGTCATTCCACATATCCGCAAGTCATGATATGTCTCTACCGGAAGTCAGATTGAAGATTGTGGTGGTCCGGTGAACAAGAACAGAGCATGTGGCAAGGTCCGACAGATTGGTCCGGATCTCTCAGAGGAAGTGTCTTGGTGCAGTGCGGATCTGGGGAAGTCAAGAGGACTATCTTGAGTAGTATATTCCAAGGATTTAGCCTCCGGAGATGGACAAGGAAAAAGATATGAATAGTTGAGTACCGGATTCCTGAGAGACAGTGAAAACAGAGGAAGAACTGACTGATCGAGTATCAAACTACTTTCCGGATGTATTACAGATGATGATAAAGGTTGCGGTGGCATGAATCATGTTTGGCCGACATAATTGATGATATCTACAAGTATATGCTTGATCCGCATTGCTTGGTGAGCAAGGATTCAGCCGACAGAACTAAGTTTGTAAGAAACTAGACTGTTCCGGATGCCGACTAAAAAGATGATGAAAGTACTTGTGCGGATATATATAGAGGATGGATTTAGTGGTAAATGGTGTGAATGTATGTGAGGATATGCGAACAAGTCCAGAGTAGAGCAGAAGTAACAAGAAAGATCCGGTATGTGAAAGGACAGCAGACTAAAGAACAGAGGAAAGATGAAGTGCAGCAGATCAGTATACTGAACCTAACCGGAACTGAATTCCAGCATATGCAGATGCTTCCAATCAGTTCAAGACTGTGATTCTAATCACTTTGTAAGACAGTATGTCTTCTTGTAGGCAGTGAGCCTCTTGTGAGCAGTGTGCTCGGGCAGTGAGCCCTAATTGGCAAGTGCCATTTTTGTAATTTCCTATTCTTCTAACAGAGAATAATTCTTGGGTTAATCACCCCGTGGTTTTCTCCCTTAACAGGGTTTCCACGTCAAAAATACTGTGTCATGTGTTTCTTATTTCATGGTTTATGTTTTGTGTTTGATTTTATGCTGCTTCAATTAAAAGGAAAGTTTAATAAGGGAAATAATTAGGATAACTGATTCACCCCCCCCCCCTCTCAGTTATCAACAATTGGTATCAGAGCCAAGTTCCTCCTAATAGAGCCTAACAGCTTGAGGAAGATCTGGGATTTCAAATGGATGCATATGGTTTAAAGGAGCAACTCAAGACTGCCCTTGAGGATCTTGAACAGTCAAATTCTGAAGTCAGTGAATTAAGAGAAAGACTCAAACAGGCTGATGAATTCATGAGGGAATTAAAAGACAAATTAAGTCTCTCTATGAAAAAGAGAAAGGAGCTGCTCCAACAGTTGGCAAGACAAAGTGAAGAAAGCAATACAAATGAAGAATTGACTGAGCAAACCAAGTTATGTGAAAAGTTATCAAAAGAAGTCATCATGTTAAGACATGAAATGGAATCAGGAACTATAAAGTTCACTCAAGAGATTGAAGAAAAAAGAAAGGCTGAAGACAATCTAAAACAATCTCTTAAGGAAAAATCAGAAGAATGCCACCAGATGGACAGGATTATCAGACACCTTGAATCTGATCTTGAAGATTCCAAAGATAATGAAGGAAAACTTGAGGATCAAATTGCCTCTCTCAAAAGAGACCTTCAAACAGCAAATGAATATAAAGAGAAATTCAAGATAAGTTCTGCTCAACTTGAAGTTCTTCTTGGAAGTCAAAAGAGGACAGATGACAAGTATGGCTTGGGATATGAGAAAGGAGAAAGCTCCGGATCCGGTCAGAAGAATCTTGGATCAGAAAATCCAAGGAGCAGGCCTAGAAGACCTCCGGTAAGACAGCCAAATGCTCAAAAATATCCATCCTTCAATGGATACTGCCACAGCTGCAACCATTTTGGTCACAAAGCTAATCAATGCAGAATGAGAATGAATCAGATTAATTCATCCTTCTCCGGACAGTGCTTCAACTGCAAAAGGTATGGACACAAATCCCATGAATGCAGAATTATGCAAGTAAACAAATCATTCAAAGGTAGATGCTTTACATGCAAAAGAGTAGGTCATATGGCTAATCAATGCAGATCAAGGGGATATCAGTTAAATATGCAAAGAAATGTTATTTGTCAAATCTGCAATAGGTCCGGTCATAATGCTAAAGTCTGCAGAAACAAGAATCAGGACAAAAGAGGTCCGGTGTATAATCAGAATCAAGACAAGGGTAAACAAAAAATGAATACGGATGAAGTTAGGAATCAGATGAGCAAGATTTGGGTGAAGAAAAGCTCAGAGAATGTAGAGGTTGGATCCGCACCAGATTCTGGTGCTGATATTTCTTCCGGAAATTAAAAAGTGAGCTCAGGCTCAGGGGGAGACTCAAAGAAGATTCTGTTCCCCCAGCCAAACAAGTTGTGCCGGATGTGGCACAAGATGCGGATTAAAGGGTTTATAGATATAAGTCCTGAGATGCTTCAGTCAAGTTTTCAGAGGTCCGCATGGAGTTATGAAGAAGCTGTGTTCGATTAAGTTAGACCTGTTCAGGGAGGTGCTCCGGTATGATAAAGGATTACAAAAAGGTCCGGAGAGATCCGGAAGTGCACGATCTTGTCTTGCGGATTGGACAAAGTGTTTGGGATGTTCTTGTAATATGTTACCTAGATTTATTCATGATTTAAAGATCCGGATGATATTCAGTGATCAGGACTAATCCGGGATACTCCAAGCTGTCCAGACATGGTAAACCGGAATAATGCAGGTGAAGCATTTATTGCAGACAGATATTAGGGTTTGCGGAGCAATATAAGGGATTTCTCAAAAGTTATCTGCTCATTCTACACTTGAGAAGAAGCGAATAGTGGAGCTCTGCAACAAGGATCATCAAGCACACCAAGGATCTCCTGCCGAAGCTATTGCATAAAGAAATCAATCCAACCACTCCGTGCAAACCGAAGGCGCATAAGGTATTCTTCGTTTTTCATTGCCTCACTGCAAATCTTTGAAGAATGGCTACTCCAAACATAGTTAAGATCTCTGATAGACCTCGCCCCTCATTCAAGAAACATCCCTACAAATCGTTGGAGGTAGATCCACTAGGAGCCTTCTCTAGTGTTCCCCACGGAGTCTTACATACTGAAGATATTAGGGTTTACATACACGCAAACATTGAGGAATTTGGGGAATTCAAATTAAGAGACCTCTATCACAAGCAACTGATAGACAATGCTTTTGAGCTCAAACCAGAGTATAAGGGTATCCAGAAGAAACAATTTGAGCAATTCATTCATTTCCCTAGCTTTGAAGAAGATGAATGGGTCCGGTATGTACTGAGCAGGATGCATGACAACTTCCTTTGGCTAGATAGACCCTGCAAGATCACAAAAGAAGCAATTAGAGCAGTAACTGGTCTATACTCTTCCGGGGGGGTACCTATCCTCAAATCTGTCAAGAACAACGTTGTAACTGAAGCCACCGGATCAAAATATGATAAGAGAGCAATGACCATTGAAGATATTTCGGATCCGGATATCAAATATGCATCAATGATCATAGGATACAAGATCTATCACTCCAGCAGGGAGAATTCTGTATCCGGAACTGCAATATACACAGCATATGAAATGCTAAGAAAGAATGCAGATTATGATCTTTGTGAACTACTACTAAGCCAATTGATGGAAAATGTACAGAAAATCAAGAAAGACAAGAAGAACTCCTTTAAGTATGGTACTCTCATTGTATGTCTCTTCTTTTACTTCATGAATGAGCTACCCGGAACAAGTGGATGGGTATGGCAGAATGACAAACCTGTTGCAGTCCAGATAAGAGACTATTTGCATGGACTTGGGGATGCAAAAGCGAGAAATACAGCTCTATGGGGATACTTCAAAAACTTTCAGAGCATGATGCAAGCAAGAGAGAGAATTCCCCAGTCTCTCATTGAGAAATACAAGGACTCAGTATGTTTTATGGTTGACACTGATCAGTGCCTAATGGAGGCAGTGGAGCCAAGGACTGTCTGGATCATGCCCATGGGGTATGAAGTTGATGAACAGATAGTAGAGCTGCATGTTCAACACATGCTAAGTCAGCCCAAAGATCCTAAGGCAGAAAGGTTTGGAACCTTTGAGGAGCTGAGCGTGAAATTACATGTAGAACTCAGGGAACCTGAGATTAAAAGAAAAGTGAGAAAAGAAGTAGAGCACATTGCTCAAGGCCTAGGCATCTCAAAAGAGGCACTTGATGCCAGCCGGGAAAAGAGGAGAAAGGCTGAGGAAGAAGAGAAAAGCAAAGAAAGTGCTCCGGTTGAAACCCCCACCCGGACCAGATCATCAAAGAGATCTGCACCCTCCACAACCAAAAGCTCAAAACCGGAAGTCCAGGCATCCGGTAAAAGATCCAAGACAAAAGCATCAAGGGCTTATGAAAGCCAAAAGGATGAAGAGGAGACAGAATCAGATGAAGGAGTAAGAGAAGTAAAGAAACAGAAAAAGAAAGGATCCGGTAAGCCCTCCACAGGCCAAGACAAGGAGGAAATGGCAGAGGTAACTGTTGAAAAGCCCACTCTGTCACTAGAGAGCATAATCAAGTCGGTCACGGTGGATGGAAACCTTCAACCAATGACTGAATCCTATGATGACTTCAGTGAGGCAGACCAAAAGACTCTGCAGGAAGCCACAGTTAAATATCTGAACACATACAATAAGGCTTTCATTGAGATCATATCTCTCATTCCTAAAAGCCTAGAGAAGGAAATGGAAGTAAGAAAGAATAATGCGCATGCCAAAGATCTTGAGATCCGGGAGCAGATAGCTATTCAGCTATATCCTCAAATTGATCCCAAGACAATGAACATGATCTTCAAGGACTGCAGAGATGAGTTCAGAAGTAAAGCCAGGATGAATCAGCTCATGCTTGGTGAGACTGACAAAGTGGCACAAGAGACAGAAGAGATCCTCCGGAAGGCCTTCAAAAGGTTCAATCTTCCTGTTGTAGAGGACTTAGGTGCAGAAACAGCTGCTGACTTGGAATCTTCTGTTCCGGAAGAAGTGAGCCCTGAACAGACAAGTGAGGACTTGGGACCCTCTGCTCCAGAAGAAGTGACCCATGAACAAGCAAGCATCTCTCCTCCGGTTTCCCCTACAGTCTCCGGATCCAAAGAAGAAGAGCAATTGCAGGAGAAGGAAGCAGTGGTGACAGACAAAGAGGTTGACAGTTCTAAGACTGCAGAAGAAAAGAAACATCTGTCTCCGGCAAGAGACACTGCACAAACTGTTCAACAATTTTTGAGCAAAGAAACTCTAGAGATTGATGAACCGGAGCTTCTAAAAGGTCCATTTGATTTTGACTCTCTCTCTCCGGTACAAACAATGAAGATAGCTTCATTTGCAAATGCCAAGGCAAATGAAAAGCTCCTAAAGTCTCATATGGAGGACTGTGAGTTGATAGAGGCTGCTTCCGGAGTACTTGTAAAGATCATGCCATCAATCCAAATAGATCCGACAGCCTCCACTTCCGGTAATCTAAAAACCTTAGTCAGCAGTATTGATACACATTTTAATTCTCTAGAAAAATCAGCTGAAGACAAGGTCCGGAAGGAATTTTTGGATAAGAGATTTTCTGAAATATTAGATTTAATCTCTAAGGATAGGAAGATTGTAAGCATTGGAATAAAGAGCTTAGAAAATGCTCTTAAGGATGGCGGTGACATCTACAAATTTTGTATATCTTGGTCAAAGGCAACAGCAGCAATTGACAAGAAAATAAAAGAGGAACAGGACAAGCTTCAAAGCTTATCTCAAAGTTTTGATCCTCTCTCTTCCTCTATAATAAATCAAGAATGTCAGACTATTGCAGTCTTGAATGAAATAAAGAATCTTGAGAAGGAGAGGAAGAACATTACCAACCGGATGGGAGAACTTAGAAGGATTATAGTCCCTAAGTTGGAAACTATGCATGAGGCCATCAGTGATGCCCAGACCACCGCCCATACAAAAGATCCGACAGATCTCAGGCGGGCAGAAGCTTTTGCATTTTTGTTGAGTGGTCACATTTCAATCTTGGACAGAATGAAGCTAAGTTGGGCTACTGAAATGGTTCAACTGCAGACATCCTTTGCAGACATTCTGCAGTATATGTGAGTATGTAAATATGCGGCTATATATAGAGAATTTTTGAAAATTTTGGTGTGCGGACCCTACCCTTTGCCATTGATGTCAAAGGGGGAGTGAGGAGCAGTGAAAAATGAGGAATCCAACTCAGGGGGAGTTCCGGAAATTGTATATAAAGACAGAGCATCAGCAAAGGGGGAGCATAGTGTAAACACTTAGTCATTTTTCACTAAGTGTTGCCATCAATGCCAAAGGGGGAGATTGTTGGCAAGAGACACTATATGGATTCATGGTTGTTGTCATTGATGGCAACAAAGGTCATTCCACATATCCGCAAGTCATGATATGTCTCTACCGGAAGTCAGATTGAAGATTGTGGTGGTCCGGTGAACAAGAACAGAGCATGTGGCAAGGTCCGACAGATTGGTCCGGATCTCTCAGAGGAAGTGTCTTGGTGCAGTGCGGATCTGGGGAAGTCAAGAGGACTATCTTGAGTAGTATATTCCAAGGATTTAGCCTCCGGAGATGGACAAGGAAAAAGATATGAATAGTTGAGTACCGGATTCCTGAGAGACAGTGAAAACAGAGGAAGAACTGACTGATCGAGTATCAAACTACTTTCCGGATGTATTACAGATGATGATAAAGGTTGCGGTGGCATGAATCATGTTTGGCCGACATAATTGATGATATCTACAAGTATATGCTTGATCCGCATTGCTTGGTGAGCAAGGATTCAGCCGACAGAACTAAGTTTGTAAGAAACTAGACTGTTCCGGATGCCGACTAAAAAGATGATGAAAGTACTTGTGCGGATATATATAGAGGATGGATTTAGTGGTAAATGGTGTGAATGTATGTGAGGATATGCGAACAAGTCCAGAGTAGAGCAGAAGTAACAAGAAAGATCCGGTATGTGAAAGGACAGCAGACTAAAGAACAGAGGAAAGATGAAGTGCAGCAGATCAGTATACTGAACCTAACCGGAACTGAATTCCAGCATATGCAGATGCTTCCAATCAGTTCAAGACTGTGATTCTAATCACTTTGTAAGACAGTATGTCTTCTTGTAGGCAGTGAGCCTCTTGTGAGCAGTGTGCTCGGGCAGTGAGCCCTAATTGGCAAGTGCCATTTTTGTAATTTCCTATTCTTCTAACAGAGAATAATTCTTGGGTTAATCACCCCGTGGTTTTCTCCCTTAACAGGGTTTCCACGTCAAAAATACTGTGTCATGTGTTTCTTATTTCATGGTTTATGTTTTGTGTTTGATTTTATGCTGCTTCAATTAAAAGGAAAGTTTAATAAGGGAAATAATTAGGATAACTGATTCACCCCCCCCCCCTCTCAGTTATCAACAGTATCATCACTTGAAGAAGAATCATGATAAGAAGGTTCACTATCATCATGATCACTATCACGTTAGCTAAGAGATGGATTAGGGGGGTTAAAAGGAAGATTCATAGAAGGAGGATCATCCTCAATAACACAAACATTCTTTGGAGAAGAATCATCACCAACTTTAGAACAATCATGTACCCCATTTTCAGCAATGCATAAATCTCTAGCAAGATCAACTTTATTTGTAACAGGATTATAAACTCTATAAGCTTTAGATTGTTCATCATACCCAACAAAAATTTGAGAAGAAGATTTAGAATCTAACTTTGAATTCTTTGTTTAGGTGTATGAACAAAAGCAATAGTGCCAAAAATTCTTAAATCTTTAAGGTTGGGCTTTCTACCTAACCAAGCCTCTTCAGGGGTGATATCACTTAAGGCTTTGGTTGGAGTTCTATTAATAATATAAGTAACACAATACATAGCTTCAGCCTAAAATTTATAAGACGTGTTTATCATGTAACATGCATCTAGCCATTTCAACAATAGTTCTATGTTTCCTTTCTGCTACAACATTTTGTTGAGGTGTACATGGAATGGTTAGCTCATGCTTAATACAAATGAGCTAAGAAAAGTAGTGTCTTCGATAATCTTGGTCTCCTCTCCTTTGGTGCATGCTCACAAATGTGATTCTACTTTACTGGTAAATCAGTTTTATTATTTATTCATTTTGATTTCACACAATTGATTAGTAGTTTTATTTGATCCTTTAATCTTCTTTACATGGTATCAGAGTCATGCACTATTGATCTTTCTGTGAGTATTATTGAAGGTTCTACCATTTTCTGTGAGTGGATACACCTTGGAGACTTTCTTTTACAGGAGCTTGAGAGAAGATAATTCTTGATAATCTTGGTTACTCCGATGAGACTTAGTTTGGAGTCGTCGGCGGCAAAAGCGCCGACAATTATCTTACGTGTGTTCAGGCATTTAAACCCAGATGTCCAACTAGAACTTGTGCATGTGGGACTAAAGTTTCCTATGAGAATGTGAACGGTTAGATAGTTATGCGAATGGTTTGGACAGTTGGATGTCAGCGATACCGGGCAGTTGGAATGAATGGTCATTTGCATGAGAATCGATTAGATTGCTAAAAGCAATTGTGTAATCGAGTCAGAAGTGTGAGAGAGTTCTTCTCGAGAGAGACCTCTGGTTTTCTTCTTCTGTGAAGTCTTATGCTGTATGCTGTATGCAGCATGTGAATAGCATGTGAAGGGACTGAGAAGAGGATGAAAATAGAGTTCAAATGAAATTGTTCTGGCTAAGAAGATGTAGTTCTGTACTGTGTGCTATTTGTGGCATGATCACAGTATGAAGAACCAACCAAGTGCTGGAGAACTTTGTGCAGGGATACTGTCAGTTATTCTTCTGAAGGAACAAGATGTAAATCTTCATGAAAGGCTTATTGCCAGTTTTGTATTGTAACTATTTTTCTGTTGCTGAATAATACAATGGTGATCTGGGCTTTTGGAGTGTGGGGTTTTTTACCCGTAAGGGTTTTCCCCACGTAAATCTATGTTCTTGTTCTGTCTTTCATGTTTAATGTCCTTGCTATTGAAACTGGATATTGTTCGCTTGTGCTTTCCTCTAAGGGTCAATGTAGGAAATGTTCTATGTTTGTTTCCGCTTTAAAGGCATAGTTGTGCGTGTTTTTGAAGCATTTGGAAAGAATTTAAATTTGTCGAAGACACCACTTTTCTTAGAAATACGTTCTGAGATGCCCTCATTTCCTTACAAGTGGTATCAGAGCCTTCTTCTGGGATATGCTTTGTTGCTCACATATGTACATTTGTGTGCTGCATGTGTTTGCATGTAAGAGTTCCTGGTGTATAAGGTTTGGGTATTCCTTCTGTGATGATTTCTTAGTGTGACAGGCTTGAGGAAATCTGAAGGAAATGTCTGTTTGTTTGATCCTTGTTTGAGTGAAAGTCTGGCAGTTGATCTTGTGTTTCTATTTTAGCAGTGCTTGAAGGATGGTGAAGAGACTGGAGCTGGTCATGATGTGGCCTGAGGCTCTTAATTGACAGTATTTAATCTTGTTGCATGGGGTTTGCTTTGAGGCTGTGTTGCTGCAGTAACTTTCATATTGGGTGTCTGTGTGAGAGGCTCTCTGATGATATGGAGAAGTTTGTGTTACTGCTCAGCCATGGAGTATTGTGCTTATGCTGGGTGTTCTATTCCTAGTATGGGAAGGCATAATTTTTCTGTTACCCTGATTGCATGCAGGCTTTGGAGTTGATCATTGGATGACCTAAGAGCTTCTGTAATAGCCCGATTCTCTCAGATGCATGTGCATGTTGGTGGTTTGAGAGATTGGTCTACAAGTGGGCCTAAATCTCTTGAACTGTTGTTTCCTTAAATGGATATTTTGTACTTGCATGACTCAGATTCATGATTATTGGATTTGAGGGGTTTTATAGTTTTTCCTTAAAATCTATGGTTATGCATATTCATGATGATACATTATTTTGGTTTAACTGTTATGGAGTTTGTGTTGTAAACTTTTGGGTTTTCCAGATGTGAAGTGGATATGGATGTGCATGGGTGTGTTTCAAACACAATGGTTTTGCAGGTTTTACATGGTCAAAAGAAAAACTTGTGGTTTTGTGAAGCTGCAGTTAAGCTATTTCTAGACCCTGGCTTTTGGGATGTTACTGGATGATATAGTTGCAGTTTTGCATGCATGCTCTGTGCATGGTGTGAGGAGGTGAAATGCTTTCTCTGCATGGGAGTGCTGGTATGTGATATGACACTCAGCATTTCTATGGTAATGCTTCTAGTTTCTTGACTATGGTGCTCTGGTTGTGGACATGTTGGGCGAATCAGTGAAAAGTAAGTTTTCTGATGCTTGAGTCTTATTGTCTACATTGTTATTTATTCCTTGAAATCTCAGTTTTGCAGTTTCCAGTGTGATAGTGAGTTTGCATGATACATTGGTTGGATCTACGAGTTATGTAGTTTTGTGGGCTAATCACCTATTAAGCTACAGTGAGATGACTCGAATGTGGACTGTCTTTATCCACAAGGTTGTTTCAGTGTTTATGTAGATTTGTTAGCTGGCCTTGTCTGTGGTCACTTGTGCATTGGTGTGACTGTTTTGGGATGAGAGGATGGATGTTGTAGAGTATCTAAATAGTTGGTTATGGAGACTTGTAGTAAGTGTATCATGATGTCATGTATAGCTTGAATACACATGTTTGTGTAAGCTATTGACAGTGATAGTTTAATTCCTTGTTTTGGAGATCTTGGTGTCACTTGGTTTTATAGTCACATGGACATGTTAATGTGTGGACCTGGAAGATTTTTAGATTAGGAGATGTTTGGTCAGGATGCTTGGAAAGCTCTATTGTTACAGTTCAGTAGGAGATTTAGCATTGACTGTGTGTTTCATCACTTAGTGGTGAATGATCTTCTTTAGTGTTGCAGATGTTACTAGGAGGAGCTCTTTGATCCTGTTGCTGCAGAAGGGTTCTTTCGCATTTGTAGGGGCACTATTTGAGGATGAGTAACATCTTGGAGTCATGGGGGATTCATGAAATTCTTGGCTAAGGTGTTGGTGGTGCTTGACAGGTGATGTTGGTTTAGAATTTTGGTTTGTTTCATATCATGATTTCTGCTTTTTGAATTTTGGTATGATACATTGATCTAGAGACAATGGTTATGTTCACCTGGAGCATGGTATCTCCTAAGGGAGATGGTAAGATCATGATGTCATGATAAGTTTCTGATTCAGATGATTGGAGCTTTGACAGTGGTCTGGTTACTTCTCTATGTTTGGGTACATTTATCATTTGCTTGATTACTTCATAGCGTTGTAGTGATGCAGTTGGAGTTCAACATGAAGTGATTGTTCAAAGGTACTCATGGATACATGGAGAATAAGGTGAGACTGTATTTGTTGTGCTTATTCAGAGTTTGCAGCAGGAAAGTTGAGGAGTCTTTACCTTGGTTGAATGTGAATTCAACAAAAGATCTAGAGGAGATTGCTCTTGGAGAAGTCATACAGACTCGGTTTCCCTGGAGGAGCATTCTCATCCCCACTCTTGGTCTTCTCGGCAGGGTTATAACTTGAGAGGTATTGCCCATTGTTTCTCTCAGGTGTTTTATGTTTTCTTTCATAGATATGGATCTTGAACTGCTCATTGATGGCTCTAGTGGATTCATTGTGAGAGATTAATAGCATGATTATCTCCTTATGCATTTGAGTTTAGAGATATCATTCATTGATGAGGACTATTAGGATATGGTTAATGGGCTGATTTCCTGAAATGGGAAATGAATTAGTTTGATCTTCTTTGGTTTGTGAGGCTTACATCCATGTTAGTTGTGTTTGATCTTGGAGATTGAATGTTTGTTTAGATGTTGTTATGCTGGTTCACTCTGGGGTGTTTTGAAGGAGATCATACTTGACACAGTTGGCATTCAGAGGTGTATGTAAAAGGATTGTCTACAAGTATATGATGTGTAGTGTTTCTCTTGGTCTCAATTAGTTTCTCTGATGGTGTGTTTCACATTACATTGTTTTGAGATGTGATTGGAGCTGAAGTGATCACTAGTTTGTGGTCATGTGTCTTCACTTATACTTTTGGGTGATGACAAGGAAGTTCTGTTATCTCTTTCTTTTGTTGGATGTGGAGAACTTGGGGAACTTTGGACTGGTGGTGAGGGGTTGTTCTTGCAGATTATTGATTTGCATATCATGGTGGATGTTTCCTTAGTACTACATGATATTTACACTTTCTATGTAATGCTATTGGTGGATTTTGTATGCCATGATCTTTTTCAGATCTGCATTATCCATGCAGTGGGAGTTCTTGATGTGTCTGGTCTTCGTTGACTAGTTGACATATGGAGCTTGTATTTGTAGTTGATGGGTGTATATGTAGGTGGCATGAGTCTACTGATGTTCATACCTTTAAGGTATGAGTGATTGGATGTTTTTAGCACTGGCTATGTGTGCTATTTTCAGTCATGTGGGTTTTATGTTCAGTTGGATGGGTACAGTCAGCTTACTGATTGTTGTTCTAGCTGATGGTTTATCTTGTTTCTGGAGGATGTTTCTCATGGCTGTGTTCTGGAAGATTTGAAGTTGTTTTTTGTTAAAACTTCTGTGGAGCATGTGAGCATAGTGGAGTGGTGGCAGTATCAGCTTTGGTTTTGTGATATATAGCATTGATGGTTTCCTGTAATTCCTTCGTCAAGTGGGAGAATGTTGAGTACTAGTGACTCAAATTACAGGTTCATTGGTTCCTTGGTTTTCCTTTGTTATCGGCTTGACTCATTGTATCAGTGGGAGTAAGAGGTCTTTGGCCGATCTGCTAGGTTACACCGATGGAGGGCTAGCTATCGGCATGAGGTTTACTATCGGCAGGAGTTCAGTGTCTTATGCCAATCTCCAAGGTCTTACCGATGGTAGTGGGACATCGGCATGAGGTTGACCGTCGGTAAAGCTGGTGGTAGGGGCTCCGATAGTGTTGGGTCACACCGACGATGGATGAAGGGTTAGCGATCTTGTCGGCGTGAGTCACTCCGATGAAAGATCATCGGAGTGAGTAGTGTTATCGGCGTAGCTGGAAGAAGTCTCCCTGTTACTTCATGTTATACTGATGAAGGGTTGGCGTTGGCGTGAGAATCACTGTCGGCCAAGCCTTGAGTCCTCTCTCTGATGGACCTCGTTACTCCGATGGATGACATTGGCTTTGGCATCAGTGAGACATTGGTCTTCAGCGAAGTTTGGTTTAGTCTTGATGATTGTTGGCGTCTCTCTGATGGAATGGTCATCGGCATGACAATCCTTGTAGGGCTGACATTTGGAAGTTTCTCCGATGGGCATTGGTCACCCCGATGGAAGTTGGTGTTTGGCATCGGCGTGAGAACTTCTATCGGCTCAGCCTTGAATTGTCACTCCGATGGCAGAAGTCACTCCGATGAAGTGTTGGCATCGGTAAGACAAGGAACTGTCGGAGTGAGTGTTGAAGTGTTCACCGATGATGTTGGTTACTCCGATGAGACTTAGTCTGGAGTCGTCGGTGGCAAAAGCGCCGACAATTATCTTACGTGTGTTTGGGCATTTAAACCCGGATGTCCAACTAGAACTTGTGCATGTGGGACTAAAGTTTCCTATGAGAATGTGAACAGTTAGATAGTTATGCGAACGGTTTGGACAGTTGGATGTCAGCGATACTGGGCAGTTGGAATGAACGGTCGTTTGCATGAGAATCGATTAGATTGCTAAAAGCAATTGTGTAATCGAGTCAGAAGTGTGAGAGAGTTCTTCTCGAGAGAGACCTCTAGTTTTCTTCTTCTGTGAAGTCTTATGCTGTATGCTGTATGCAGCATGTGAACAGCATGTGAAGGGACTGAGAAGAGGATGAAAACAGAGTTCAAATGAAATTGTTCTGGCTAAGAAGATGTAGTTCTGTACTGTGTGCTATTTGTGGCATGATCACAGTATGAAGAACCAACCAAGTGCTGGAGAACTTTGTGCAGGGGTACTGTCAGTTATTCTTCTGAAGGAACAAGATGTAAATCTTCATGAAAGGCTTATTGCCAGTTTTGTATTGTAACTATTTTTCTGTTGCTGAATAATACAATGGTGATCTGGGCTTTTGGAGTGTGGGGTTTTTTACCCGTAAGGGTTTTCCCCACGTAAATCTGTGTTCTTGTTCTGTCTTTCATGTTTAATGTCCCTGCTATTGAAACTGGATATTGTTCGCTTGTGCTTTCCTCTAAGGGTCAATGTAGGAAATGTTCTATGTTTGTTTCCGCTTTAAAGGCATAGTTGTGCGTGTTTTTGAAGCATTTGGAAAGAATTTAAATTTGTCGAAGACACCACTTTTCTTAGAAATACGTTCTGAGATGCCCTCATTTCCTTACAAAAGAGAGGAGGAGACATCTCTTAAATAGAGGTGAGCAGGGGAGTTATCCATAACTCCCATATGCCATCTTGCATAAGATGTGTGCCACTTGTTTCCTCTTAAGGAGGAATCTACAAAAATAGATTATTCCTGCAGGAGGAATAAAAGGGTGAATTATCCATACACGTGTGGGGATAATACACCAAATAAAATATTAAAATACAAGTAATAAATTATCTTTACTAAGTAAAGAATAATAATCTTCACTAAGTAAAGATTAATTTCTAACAGACTTTGTATTGTTGCTTTTATTTGGAGATATGTTTGATGTTGGCAAAGATATTTTTGGCAAACTTGGGCGCCCACATCATGAAGAGCTAGTTAACTAAAAGCTTGAACATTGTTTGAGTTCAGTCTTCTTAATTTGGAGTGCTTAGTTTTTGCATGAGCATTGGTTGCTATGTTATCAACTACAATTTATTGTATTTTACGTTTCAAGATTTCAAATTAAGAAGCTTCATTAATTAATTAAGAACCCCATACATTTTCCAAAGAGTTGATTTGAGAAAAAGACTTAGAAGAAAAAAATAATAAGTTTTTTGTAAAGACTTAGAGAAAAAAGCAAGAAGCTTTTTTGTGAAGTGCATCAAGGACTTAGAGTAATTTCAGTATTGAAAGTAATCTTTTCCAAAGAGATTTAATACAAGCAGGAAACATCTTTGAGTGTGGAGTTTTTTCCCAAAAGGGTTTCTCCATGTAAATACTTTGCAAGCTTCTTCTCTTTTATTCTATTCTCTTCTACATTGGATCGAAAGTGCAAAATCACTTGTTCATTAATTGTTATAGAATTAATCTTATTTCATCTTTGCATATGCAAAATTTTAAAGTTTATAGCAGTAGTTCTACCTTCATTTTCAACAAAAATGACTCAGACATCCACATACTTAGGATTAGGTACATTACAAGTCTACTCTTCCCAAAATTGCTTTCCCTAAAGCAATGCAAATTTGGATGATTTAATAACTCTAGTCCTTCCCAAATAGCATATTTAACATGTAGATTATTCCATCAAACTAGATACTATGTAATGCTTTTGTTCCTTAACTTCTTCACCCTAGTATCAATAACAACATCAAGTTCCAATATGAGATTTGCGTCATCATGTTGCATAGGGTTGTCATTGATGTTAACAATGATATGAAGTGTTGCGCTATGGAAGGTTGGAAGTCATGTCACCAAACATGTCAAAGGGAGATTGTAGTGTAGTATGGTGATCAGTAAAAGCAAACAAAGGAAGTTAATCATAAGAGTTGTGAAGAGAAGGATATGGATCAGGATCATCTATACACAGTCATACCATATCTTCTGTAGTTCATGTGTAAGTTCATATCTTTGATATGTTTTGAAAATGATTGTGTTTGAAGTATTTGGTGAGTTGAGTTAGATGCATGTTGTATGATGATAATATGACCTCATGATGATTGACACCTGATGGAGAAAGTTGCAAAAAATTGAAGAAGAATTGGTTAAGCATAGTGTATGCCAAGAAAGGTGTTACTGGCTCAAAAGAATGTATCACATTCTGCTATATTTGAAGATTAGAGCCTACGGATTGGACAGATGGATAAGTATTACACTTAGGTATCTATGTTTCAAGTTTGAGATCATAAAGTTTACCACAAGGTGTGTTAGAGACAGATGAATGAAGACAACAATGGGATAGGGTAAGTGCAATCACATTGGGATAGGAGAATGCTCCACACTTCTCCACAGATGAATATATGATGTTGCGGCTTGGAGGACAGGTAGATATGAGTCAAAGGTATGAGTGTTTCAAGTTTCAAATAATAATGGGTACCACAGTTGCTTCTCCAGAGTCAATTGTGTGAAGACATGTCTTTGGTTCTAATTAAAGTAAGCACTAGGAGATAGTGGAGGCCACCGTAGTTCACCACACAATGGTATTTGGCCTTGTTGATTAAATGATTAGCACATATGGCTGGTTGGTATGCATTGTTCAAGTTTCAAATGATTATGTTCACCGCAAGTATGCTTTTCATTGTTTTATCTTAAGACTATGTAAGCAGAGTTGTCAAGGACATCAACATCAGAGTTCAAGTGTTTGTGCTAGCATGAAATATCCTAAGATGATAATAGAAGTGAACATAAATGTTTTAAAAGTCATATAATATTCAATATGTGGTCCGCATGATAAAATTGTATCTCCTCTAGTACTGCTTTGGGTCTGGAGCCAAATACAAGGAAGGATAAGTGGTTGCGGAGCCAATTTGGTGTATAATGAATATTTTTGCCATGTGTGTGGAGTGTATGCCAACTTGGAAGAGTGTACTAAGGTTATATAGGACCTGATTATGCTTTATTCTTGAACCGCATTGGATTTCTAATTATTGCATATTTTTTGGAGCTGACTATTTTGAGCATTACACGTTTCATCTTGGCCAACCAAGGAGAAAGATTTTGAAGCTTGTAGAGGATATAAATATAAAATCAAAGTTGTTGAATGAAATATATGTAGTGTATAATGTGATAGCTTCAAACTAGTATGGATAAATTTACCACAAAAGTAGATTTAATGATGAAATGTTGAAAGGACCAATTTTTGTAATCTGTTATTGTTGCGGAGGCAATTGTTGGTGATGTGATAATGGAGAAATGTTTCTGAAGTTGTTTTGTTGTTGCGGAGGAAATTGTTGGTGATGTGATGATGGAGAAAAGTTTCCGAAGTTGTTTTGTTGTTGTGAAGGTTGATATTGTAGTTGTACAGAGGTGAGATAGTTGTGCAGAGGCTGAAGTGATCAACTGAAGGTTATAGCAATTAGTTTGTGTGAGAAGAATTTTTGAGTCTGATAAGTTTTGTGTTCCATAGATTGAAGAATAGTTGTGTAAAGATTTTAACTGTTGTAATTGTTCAGGGAGTTGCATCTTCCTTTGGGTTGTAGCCCATAAATAATATTGTAATCTTGTTTTCATTTGTGAGGTTGGATTTGGATAGTAGATCCAAGCATCTTGCTCACTGTGGTTTTTCTCTTCTAGGGTTTTCCATATAAATCTTGTGTTTTGGTTGTGTGCTACTATGTTCTTATGCTTTTCATGCTTTGTATACTTACTTAAGTTTGAATGTTGTTGGAAGAAAAAAGAATTTGATTAAGTACTCATTCACCCCCCTCTCAGTACTTTTGTGTATTCAACAATTGGTATCAGAGCAAGCTCCTTGAATGCAGTCTAACAGCTAAGGTAGATCTTAGAGTGGAACACATGTGAACTGAAGTAGTATTTAATGACATAATCCTCCAGAAGATGATATAGACATTACAACCTATAATCTAGAAGATTGTGTAGTTGATTATGAAGGATAACTTATTTCTGCCTTAGAAGATCTGGATGCAGCAAGGAGTGAAAATGAAGAATATAAGATCAAGCTCAAAGAATAAAAAAAGCAATTGTCAAATTAAAAGTTCAAGTTGAAGAAGGTAAGAAGGTTGTAGATTGTTTGAATGTTAAGATCAATGATGTAAATCAGTTGAATGCCCCAAACTTGAAGAAGAAATTGTCTTTCTGAGGGAAAAATTGGAGAAAGTAAAGGATCAAATAGACAAAGGTCTAAAAATGAAAAAAAGCACCAATATCCTTGATGAGATAATTAGCAGTCAAAGACCTCTAAAGAATAAAGGTGGTATTGGATTTAAGAAATGTTAGAATCCTAAAATAGATATACTTGAAGGCATGTTTACAATGAGAAAGGAAGATCCTTGAACTGATGACTCTGAGGAGACTGAATATGAGGAGCAAGAGTTGGATGATGATGACTTCACACAGGTCAGCAATTAGAAGAAACATCTCAAGAGATCTCCTCCTAGACAAGCTGCTAATCCTAGGTTCTCTCAATCCTTTTATGGTTACTCCTATCCCTACAATAAGTTTGGCCATAAGGCTATTGATTGTAGAACTAAGGCTAGAAGAAATGATAACATGAAGAAGAAAATTCATATGTGCCTCCAAAACATGATGCTGTGATCTCTCATTCCTTCTATGGCTATTGTTATGCATGCAATAAGTTTGGTCACAGGGTTGTTGAATGTAGAACTAAAGTAAGGAGAAATGGTGTAACTTTGGATTATAATATTGTTTTCTACAAGTGCAACAACTTTGGGCATAAAGCAAGATTCTACAAGAGTGGTTTTGTGAAACCATCTACTCGGCATAAGAATATAGAGAAAATTGTGACTCCGAAAAACAAGGAAATGACAAAGATATGGAGAAGGAAGACAAAACAAGATGATGAGAAGAAGGAAGAATTTGTACTTCTACCTAGTGCAAAAGACTTCATTGTTGATTAAGATATGGCATAAGGGTCAGGGGGAGCTAACCAGTGTATATCTATTCTTTCCCCCCTAAATATTTGTTGGCTTCTACAAATGGAAGCGAAGCATACAAATGAGTTGGTATGAAATCCACTGATGAAGTTGTTGAAAAGGCAAGATAATTTCTTTCCCCCAAATTTTTGAAACAAAATCTCAAGATGCGGAGGATTGCAGAATGTTTTTGGGTCTCTGTAAGTTCATAGAGAAATTTGGAAAGAGTCTACCTAACCTGATAAAGGAGCATTTATTATGGAAAGTTAGGGCAATTTGCAAAGAACTTATGCTTCACTTGCACAAATAATTCTCATTCAAAACCAAAGAATTTGTATCCAGAGCTGAGAAGAAAAGAAGACTTTCAAAGCACTTGGCAAATTTGAGGAGAATTAAGCTAAAGGTGACACCTTAGAAAATGAACATAGAGATATTTATCAGAACTTATATTTCTTAAAACCCTAGTTGGTAAAATCAAAGAAATTTGTGATGGCGACTCCACAACTAGTTGATGTTACTGAAAAGCCACGACCTAAGTATAAGAAATACCCTTTCAAAGAAATAGAAGTTGATAGAGATGGGGCATTTTCAAATGTTCCAGCATATGTGGTGTACACTGAATATGTTAGGTTTTACATTCACTCTAAGCTAGATGAAATCAACCATATGAAGTTTGAGGAGCTCAGAGATCAACTCTTAGATGATGATGTAAGTTACAAACCAGAGTTTACAAATGTGGGGGCAAGTGAATTGACATATGGAAGGATTACCCTAATTTTTGTGATGAGCACGAATGGGTAAGATACATATTGAGAATAATTCATGAGGAGTTCATGTATTTGGATAAGCCCCATTGGATTACTAAGGATGCAATAAGGGGAGTAACTGGGTTGTGCTCTACTGGACCTATACCAATGATGAGAAATGATCAGAGAAAAATTTGACAAGAGAACTCTAACTGTGAATGACATAACTGATCTGGGTGTTAGATATGTTGCTATGGGGATTGCATATAAAGTCTATTTTACTAACAAAAAGGGATTTGCCACTGGTACCATCATTCACACTGCCTATAAAATGGTTAAGGAGGGTAAAGACTTCGACCTCTGTGAGGTCATGAGAGAATAACTTCTGGAGAATATGAGGAGAATAGAAGAAACTATATATATTTCTAGGTATGGCACCTTAATCATCTGTCTTGCATTCTATTTTCTGAATGAGTTACCCACTTTTAGAGGAAAGGTCTGGCAACAAACTATTCCTATTGCTGCACAAATTAAAAGTCATATAAGGGGTTTCAATGATGAAATCACTACAAACAAATGTATTGGGGTTTCTTTAAAAATCTGCCAACCAGCATGCATGCCAGAGATAGAATTCCTTTAAATTTAGTACAACAATATAAGGAGAATATCACATTCCTAGTGGATAAGGATTATACTTATATGGAGGCAATTGAGCCTAGGATTGCATGGATTCCAAGATTTCCCTATGAAGTCTCTAGAGAAGAAATAAAGGTCTATGCTAATATTTTGTTGAGCAAACCCAAAGACCCAACTACTGAGAGGTTTGGTACATATGATGAAATCATGAATAAGATGCATACGAAAAATGTGGAGGAGCAACTTGAGAAGACTAAAGGTGGGCTGCATAAGAAGTGGGGTATCTCATTTGGATCCACATCAGAAGCCCCTACGGAGGAAACACATCATGTTGTTGTTCCACCTATCACTCAAGGATTAAGAAGGACCAGCAAATCTACATCTGCTATTATAAATGCTTTGCAATCCTCTGGATCAGCTAAAACATTTTCCACAAGAAGAAGAGTTGCATCTGAGACCTTGACTTAGATGAAGACTGCTGAGAAGAAACATGTTAGATCAAAGAAGCTTGCTAAAACAAAGAAGGTCAAGATTGAGGAGATAGAAGAGTGTGAAGAAGAAGTAGGAGAGGAAGGCAACTCTCAACCTAAGAAGAAACAAAAGACTAAGAAAACTCCACCAAAACTTGAACGTGCACCTCTCTCATTGGATGCAATTTTCAATGCTATTATGCATTATGGTATCCTAAATGATACAAAAAACTTATATCTGGGGGTGCCACCTGAAGACAAGGGCACCATTGAGAAATCCATTGTAATTTATATGCTCAAATTCAATGTTCCCTTGAATGATATTATTGAGCAGTTTTCAGAAAGCCTAGCTCATATTCTAAGGCAGAGGAGAGAACAAGCTATTAAAATGGATGATGTACTAAGGTAACAAGCTCTTGATAAGGTTGGATCTTCCTTGAATCAAGAAGAAAAGGATAAAATAGCTCAATTCCAAGCTCAGGAGTTGAGGACAAAGCAAAAGGTAGATGCCTTTATGAGCATGTAGAAAGAAGATAAAGATAAAATACAGAAAGAAACTGAAGAAGTGACAAATAAAATACTTGAAGGTGTAAAAGTTACTGAGAATGTGGAGTAGCCACATGTGTCTCCACCACATGAAACTTCTCCTCCACACAACACTGAACATCAAGTTTCCCAAGAGGAGAAAGAAGAGAAATCAACACATGATAAAAAACAAGTTGCACATGGTGAAGAAAATGTTTCATCTGATCATAATGTTGTGCATAATAATCATCCTCCTTTGGAAAATACTGAAAAACATGATAACCTTGAACAACAAGAAGAGAAACTAATGTTGATGCATAGGAGAACTCAGAAAAGGAACAAGATACATCTTCCTCATCTTCTTTGGTTGATTCCATTAAAGAATTCTTGGCCCAACAAATGTAAATACAATCAGTGGTCACTCTGCAACTTTTACAGTTGCCAGTGTTAGGTGGACAAGTTAACTTGTCCAATATATTTCCACTTCACAAGCTACAATTGGGAGATATACTTTAGTCCTTAGCTAGACAAGAAATTTTGCAACAACAAATTGAAGGGGTTGAGCTATTAGAAGAGGCAATCAAGTTAATACAAGAGGAGTTGCCTGAAACAAAGAGAGATCCCACCTTGCCTCCTAATCAGCAAATGAAACTTATGTTGGAGTATTTCAAGGCTCATTCATCTTTTCTAGAGAAACAAGATAAGAAGAAGATAACATAGAAGGTAAATAGTAAAAGATTAGTTGATTCTTCTAATAGATGTGCTAAGGCACATAACAATCTACAAGAAAATGTGAAAAATATTCAAAAATGCATAGAGGATGACAAAGTTTTGTATCAATTTTGTTTGAACTAGCCATCAACCACAAAGAATATAAAGGATCAAGATGACTCTATTAAGTCACAACTAATTCAAGTGGCCAAAGTATATGATCCTTTGAAGGATAAAGATGGAGCTATTAGGGTCCAAATAGAAAAATCTACATACTTAGTTAAAGTAGCTCCTGGACCAAAGAGAGTAAATCAAAGGAAAAATAAGTCAATTAAGGGAAGTGGTGAGTATGAGGCTAGCAGTCTTGTCTGGTATCCTGACTGAAGTAGAGAATGTGGGTCAGAAAGTAAAAGTGTCAGCCATTGTGGAGGAAGCAAAAGAACTATATATGCAGTTTGAAAGTCAATTGCACATTTTGTCTTCTACAAAGGAGAGCTAGGATACTACACTTGCCCAGTTGAAGGTGATCTACAAGAATGTTCAACCTTCCAAGTAAATAGAAAATTTTGTGAAGGTAAGACAAATTTTGATGATATGCAGAGAATAAAATAAGAGTAATCAGTGCTATTTTGATATAGGCACCATGTACATAGTATCTGTGTATTTTTGAAGAACAATTTTTGCTACATAGGTTTTTAAGAGATAGAGGTTGTTCCTCAGGGGGAGTCAACTAATAAAAGATGATAAGTAATGTTCAGATAGGGCAAGCTTATTGAGTTTCTGCCATTGATCTTAAAGGGGGAGAAATATGTACATATCAGGTTAAGTGTTGCCATCAATGACAAAGGAGGAGATTGTTGCATAGGGTTGTCATTGATGTCAACAATTGTATGAAGTGCTATGCTATGGAAGGTTGGAAGTGATATCACTAGAGATGTCAAAAAGAGATTGTAGCAGTATGGTGATCATTAAAAGCAAACAAAGGAAGAAGAGTTGTGAAGAGAAGGAGATGGATCAATATCATATAAATATAGTCATACCATATCTTCTAAAGTTCATGTGTAAGTTCATATCTTTGATATGCTATGAAAATGATTGTGTTTGAAGTATTTGGTGAGTTGAGTTAAACGCATGCTGCATGATGATAGTATGAACTCATGATGATTGACACCTGATGGAGAAAGTTGCAAAAACTTGAAGAAGAATTGGTTAAGTATAGTGTATGTTAGGAAAGGTGTTATTGGCTCAAAAGAATGTACTGCATTCTACCACATTTGAAGATTTGAGCCTGTAGACTGGATAGATGGATAAGTATTACACTTAGGTATCTATGTTTTAAGTTTGAGATCATAAAGTTTACCACAAGGTGTGTTAGAGATAAAAGAATGAAGACAACCATGGGATAGGGTAAGTGCAGTCATAGTGGGATAGGAGAATGCTCCACACTTCTCCACATATGAAGATATGATGTTGTGGCTTGGAGGCTAGGTATATACGAGTCAAAGGTATAAGTGTTTCAAGTTTCAAGTAATAATGGGTACTACAATTGCTTCTCCAAAGTTAGTTGTGTGAAGACATGTCTTTGGTGCTAATTAAAGTAAGCAATGGGAGATAGTAGAGGCCACTGCAGTTCACCGCACAATGGTATTTGGCCTTGCTAATTAAATGATAAGCACATATAGCTGGTTGGTATGCATTGTTCAAGTTTCAAATGATTATGTTCACCACAAGTATAATTTTCATTATTTTATCTTGAGACTATGTAAGTAGACTTGTTAAGGGCACCAACATCAGAGTTCAAGTGTTTGCACCAGCCTGAAATAGCTTGAGATGATAAAAGAAGTGAACATGAATGTTTTATAAGTCATATAATATTTAGTATGTGGTCAGCATGATACAATTCTATCTCCTCCGGTACCGCTTTGGGTCTGGATCCAAATACAAGGATAAGTGGTTGCAGAGCTGATTTGGTGTATAATAAAGATTTTATCCATGTGTGTGGAGTGTACACCAGTTTGGAAGAGTGTGCTAAGGTTTTATAGGACATGATTATGCTTTGTTCTTGAACCACATTAGATTTCTAGTTACTTCAAATGTTTTGGAGCCGACTATTGTGATCATTACACATTTCATCTTAGCCAACCAAGGAGAAAGATTTTGAAACTTGCAGAGGATATAAATATAAAATCAAAGTTGTTAAATGAAATATATGTAGTGTATAATGTGATAGCTTTGATCTAGTGCAAATAAACTTTCTACAGAAGTAGATTTAATGATGAAATGTGGAAAAGACCAGTTTTTGTAATATGTTATTGTTATAGAGGCAATTGTTGGTGATGTGATGATGGAGAAAAGTTTATGAATTTGTTTTGTTGTTGCAGAGCTTGATATTGTAGTTGTTCAGAGGTGAGATAGTTGTGCAGAGGCTGAAGTGATCAGATGAAGGTTGTAGGAGTCAGTTTGTGTGAGAAAAAGTTTTGAATTAGATAAGTTTTGTGTTCTAGAGATTGAAGAATAGTTGTGTAAAGATTGTAAGTGTTGTAATTGTTCAGGGAGTGATGAGACCATAAGGCATCTCATCTTTGGTCAAATAAAAGCATATATTATCTCTTCAGTAAATCAGTTTTGAACTGGACTTGAGTATGTGTTGGAAGATTTTTAGCTAAATATCAAATAAACTTGCCTAAATGGAACAATCAATGCCGTGCTTTAGTTTATCTTGATATTTCATGTTCACCTCTACATTAATAGTTATTTTATCAATAAAGTGATGAGAAAGTCTATTTAATGCCAAGTTGAAGCTCTGAAGATGTAGAGTTCCAGAGATGCAGAGCACTGGAGATGCAGAGTGTCGGAGATGCCAAAGTCAAAAATGCAGTTTCAGTAAAACTGCAATAACTCACTCATTTCTTAATGAAAATTAGAATTTCAAAATAATATAGAAATCTCAAAAAGAGAGGAATAGATCCCTAAAGGCATTTTGAGGAGATTTATTAAAATGATTAAATGGTTAATAACAGAGATTGATTGTTACAGAGCACTAGAGAAAAAGTCAAAAAAGTAGTTTCAACAAAACCACTATATCTCTCTCATTTCTTAATGAAATTTAGAAATTCAAAATGATTTGGAAATATAAAAGTGAGTGGAACAAAACCCAGAAAGAATTTGAGGAGATATAGTAAAACAAATGAGTAGTTAATGACAAAAGATGACTATTCTACAAGCTCTGAAGATGTTCTAGAAATACTTTATGAAGTTGCTTTGGATTCTTCCAATCTACCAACACGCAATCTGAGGTTTTTGAGGGATAGATTGACTATAATTACTCCTAAATTAATGGATCTAATTATGATTAACTATTCCATGCAAATAATGCACACTTAGTGTCATTTCATGTCTTTCTAAAAGATTGCATGTTTTGCCTTGTAATCAACAATTGTATAATCATTTAACTAAATGAATAAGTTTAGTTAACTAGATAAATGAGTTTAGTTATCTACATGAATAAGTTCTCTACTCTAGAGAGACTTTCAATTAGAATTTAATAACCATAGTTCTATATAGAGAACTATGGCATAGAATAGAAGGGAAGGCAGTTGTAAAAGAACAAATTGGAAAAAGAACGTTGTTATTTTTCAACAACATGTACTTTGGATCTTGAAAGTTTTTGAATAAAGTTGTTCTACCTATTTGCTGATTGCTGGAATTGATTAGTCTCTCTCCGGGGGTGGAGCAAGGGCCCACTCCAACCGAAGGGCAAAGACTACATTTCTTAGTTTGATTAGTTACTTTGCTGCTATGCATTTCCTTTATTCGAAATTCCTTTAGCTGTTCTAGTTATAACTTTCCATAGATTAAGTTGCTTTTCTATTATGCAATTCCTTTATTCCAAAATTACATTAGTTTCTCAAGTTATTTCTTTCCTTAGATTAGGTTGTCTTTTTCGGCAGAGTTTAAACCCTAGTTTGTTTCATTCAATTGTTGTCAATTCCCTTTTGTAGAAAAGATTGCTGTGCAAGTTATTCCTCTTCCCTTTTGCATACAACCATGGACACCACCTTGGATTGATATTTATTAAAATTAAATGATGAGGACTACAATGACCCTCACCATTTTTTGTGCCATTGCCAGGGATAGGTGTCATTATGGAGTTGCTATTAATCTGGTGACAACAGGTCAAAAAGAGGGGAAAATTAGTTTGGTAGTCTTTTTAGGTTTATTGTTTTGAAGTCTAGGTAGATAAAAGAAGTTCCTCAAGAGAGATCTATATGCCAAAAACCCCCAAACAATAGATCCAAATGTTAAGGTTCTTACATGCAAAGAAGTTGAAAAACCTTATTGTTTTGTAATTTCAGCTCTGGTGCAGCCTCTTCAAATGGATGACCATGTCTCCAATGTCCATAAAGGAAAAATTCATTTTAGAAGGAGACATTGATGCCCTATTTCTTGCAATAGGTAACGAGTATAATGAAGAAATCTTGTCTCTACTGGAGGAGCTTGTATGGCAGAGTATTATTTGGATGCTTTCAAAGTCCAAGGAGGGTTGCTCAATCAGATATTTGAAGAACAACAAGGAGCTACCTCTAATCATGCATGCACTAGAATATGAGGGAGGGTTTTGAGATCTCTCAAATCAACCCATGAACAACAAGGAGCTATCTCTAATCATGCATGCACCAGAATGTAAGGAAAGGTTGCAAGATCTCTCCAATCAGCCCATGCATGTACTAGAATCAGAAATTATGGAGAAGGCTATTATTTCAAAGGAATGTGAAGCATCAAAGTTCAAATTTTCAGTCATCTTCTTCTCATGGTTTTCCTTTTCTTTCAAAAAGTTAAATGCATGGATCCATATCTTGAGAAAAGGAAGTTATTTTCCACAACCAGTTAATGGTTTTGTGTAACCTATCTCTACATCAGTAAGTATAGTAGGTTAGAGTAGGTTTCTTTTCTACAAATAAGTGCTTTGCACATGCTCTTTCTATACAAGTTGTTGCTTCCAAGAACTCTTGCAGATATTTTGGTATTTGAAGGCATCCTGGATGATTGGTTGTTGAAAATTTGGGCTCTAGTTCTAGCAGTGGAACTTCAATAACATGGAAGAAATAACAACAAAGAAACAACCTAAGGTATTTATCCTATTCTTCTATTTTTAATTCTATTATAAATGTTAAGTTACAAAAACCCACTTTTGACCCAAATCCCTAAAATACCCACCAATCTATATCCTCCAATCATTGACACTAAGAAGTGGCCAAATTAGCTCTAGAGGAAGCTGTAGAACTTCAAATGAAAATCTAAGAGAGGTTTTTTCAGAGAGAGGTTTTTGTTCCTCTTAGCCATATGATGAAAAACCTCTCTCCATTTTTATACAGCAACAACCATTAAAAATATATCCCCATTTGAAATTTTCAGCAGCATAAAGCCTAAAAAAATAACTAAAATTTCAAAATACTCCAAATCAAATTCTGAAAGAGGTTTTTGTTCTTCTTGACCATATGCTAAAAAAACTCTCTCCATTTTTACACAACAACAATGGTTAAGGAGATATAAATGTTTTAAATTCTTAGCTCTATGTAAAAATCTTAGATGGAGAAAAAAAGTAGCTTCGAAAAGGTCATGCAAGAACTTAAGTGTGGGGGAGATTATGGGGCCATTATTTTTCCCATGAAAACCTAAAAGTAACACCCTTTTCCCCCTCTTCATTCATTAGCCTTAAAGTGGATTTTTATGTAATTTAAGGATTTGTAACTTAATTGAAAGCAAAATGTAGGATGATGCTTGGTTTATTCTTTGGGAGTTGTTTTTCTCTAAAATGTTGTTATGTTCTAATGTTCTTGAGAGGCACTAATTTTCAAGGAAGGTTTTCAAAATTTTAGCAAAAACAAGGTTGATACAGTTGTTATTCAGAAATAAAGGATCATGTTGCAACTCTCATAAGTTGAAGACCTCTTTGCATGCATCATGCAAAACATGGGCTAAAAAGATGGAGAACAAATTGGTGCATGATGGTCACATGGAAGACTAAGATGGACTCAGCTAAAAACAACTCCAGAGATTAGAACAGCAACTCTGGAGCTATTAGAACAACTTCATAGCTCTCAAGACATCTCTAGAGAACTCAGAACAACATCTCTGGAGATCAATATAACATTAGGTCTAGAGATAGACAACAAGGTATTAGCTCTGGAGATCAGCAGAACAATAGCTCTAGAGATCAGCAGAATAATAGCTCTAGAGATCAGTAGAGAAGCAGCTTTGGAGATCAACATAACATTAGCTCAAGAGATGGACAACAAGGTATCAGCTCCGAAGACCAACAAAACAATAGCTCCGAAGATCAGTAGAGTATTAGCTCTTGAGATGGACAATAAGGTATCAACTCTAGAGATCAGTAGAGTATTATCTCTGGAGATCAGCAGAGTATTAGCTCTAGAGATGGACAACAAAGTATTAGCTCTGAAGATCAGTAGAGTATTAGCTCCAAAGATTAGAAAAACACCAGAAATAGGGTATCAGCTTTGGAGATACACAACATGGTAGGAGCTCCAAAGATTATCAGAATGGAAACTCCAAAGATCATTAGAACAACTACTCTGGAGAACAACAAAACAACAACTATAAAGCATCTCTAGAGCAACTAGAATAAAAGCAAAGAGGTTAGCTCAAAAAGATGATTATGAAGTGTAGGAGGACCTGCAACCTTTTAAGTGTGGGGGAGATGATGAGACCATAAAGCGTCTCATCTTTAGTCAAATAAAAGCATACATTTTCTCTTCATTAAATCGGTTTCAAAGTGGACTTGAGTATGTGTTGGAAGATTTTTAGCTAAATATCAAATAAACTTGTCTAAATGGAACAATCAATTGATGCCATGCATGAGTTTATCTTGATATTACATGTTCACCTATAGATCAATAATTATTTTATCAGTAAAGTGAAGAGAAAGTCTATTTTATGCCAAGTTGGAGCTCCAGAGATGTAGAGTTCTAGAGATGCAGAGCGCCAAAGATGTAGAGTGTTGGTGACGTAGAAGTCAAAAATGTAGTTTCAATAAAACTGCAATATCTCACTCATTTCTTAATGAAAATAAGAATCTCAAAATGATCCAGAAAGATCAAAGAGAGAGGAACAGATCCTTGAAGGCATTTTGAGGAGATTCATTAAAATGAATAAATGGTTAATGACAGAGATTGACTATTACAAAGTGCCAGAGAAAAAGTCAACAAAGTAGTTTCAATAAAAGCATGATATCTCTCTCATTTCTTAATGAAATTCAAAAATTTAAAATGATTTGGAAAGATGAAAGTGAGGAGAACAAAACCTAAAAAGCATTTGAGGAAATCAAGTAAAACAAATGAGTAGTTAATGACATAAGATGATTGTTCTACAAGCTCTGGAGATGTTCCAGAAATACTTTATGAAGTTGTTACAGATTCTTCCAGTCTACCAACATGCACTTCAAGGTTTTTGAGGGATAGATTGACTATAATTACTCCTAAATTAATGGATCTAATTATGAGTAACTATTCCATGCAAAGAATACACACTTAGTGTCATTGCATGTCTTTCTAAAAGACTGCATGTTTTGCCTTGTAATCAACAATTGTATAATCAGTTAACTAAATGAATAAGTTTAGTTAAATAGATAAATAAGTTTAGTTAGATGCATGAATAAGTTCTCTACTCTAGAGAGACTCTTAATTAGAATTTAATAACCATAGTTATATATAGAGAACTATGGTGTAGAATAGAAGGGAAGGAAGTTGTAAAAGAACAAATTGGAAAAAGAACTCTATTCTTTTTCAACATGTACTTTGGATCTTGAAAGTTTTTGAATAAAGAAGTTGTTCTACCTATTTGTTGATTGCTAGAATTGATTAGTCTGTCTCTAGAGGTGGAGCAAGGGTCCACTCCAACTGAAGGGTAGAGACTACATTTCTTAGTTTGATTAGTTACTTTGCTGTTATGTATTTCCTTTATTCAGAATTCCTTTAGCTGTTCCAGTTATTAATTTCCATAGATTAAGTAATTTTTCTATTGTGCAATTCCTTTATTTCAGAATTACATTAGTTACTTGAGTTATTGCTTTCCTTAGATTAGGTTGTCTTTTTCAGTAGAGTTTAAACCCTAGTTTGTTTCATTCAATTGTTGTCAATTCCCTTTTGTAGAAAAGATTGACATGCAAGTTATTCCTCTTCCCTTTTGTATACAACCATGGACACCGCCTTGGATTCATATTTATTAAAATTAAATGATGAGGACTGCAATGACCCTCATCAGGGAGTTGCAACTTCCTTTGGGTTGTAGCCCATAAATAATATTTTAATCTGGTTTTCATTTGTGAGGCTGGATTTGCACAATAGATTCAAGCAACTTTCTTACTATGGTTTTTCCCTTCTAGGGTTTTCCACGTAAATATGGTGTTATGGTTGTGTGCTACTGTGTTCTTATGATTTTCATGCTTTGTATACTTAATTTTGTTTGTTGTTGGAAAAAAAATAAGTTGATTAAGTACTGATTCACCCCCCCTCTCAGTACTTCTATGTGTTCAACAACTATGTAATGGGTAAAAGTTCAAAGCTATGTTACACTTTGGGCCAACTTATCAACATAAACAAATTTAAGTATTTCCAACTAAAAGTCAACTTTAGTGAAACTTATGTTCTATTTGGATTCATAGCTAAATTAGATCTAGGCCACAACTTTTCGAATTGGAACCATCCACTAAAAACATATGTAACATCACTTTGGGGCTCATTTACCAAAAAAATAAAATTATTTGAAAAACTTGATGCTCTAACAACTCCTACTCGTGTAAATAATAATTTTAAAAGAATCTAAAAATACCCTTTTGTAGATCAATAAATCTACTTTGTAAAAATATAATTTTTTAAAAATTTCAGTTAGTGTTTATGTTTTATTTTTTATTTCTACTAAAACTAGGTCATCAACACCAAAATATGGTGTCAATTGTCCTCTCAAGAGAAAATAGTAAAGTTTATCAAAAAAATTAAAAAAACTATGATGCACTAGAGAAGAGATTCCTTGTCAAGATGACATAATTTTTTTTCCTATTTTGGATAAATAATGAAGACAAAAGTTGGCGTCCCATTGAAATAGTTGTGTTTTAATTACACGCAACTTCCAAGATTTATTTAAAAATATATATTTATCAAATTGGGGAAGAAAATAATCCATGCACTAAAGTTTTGAGCTATGAATACACAAAAACTATAGAAGGAAAATATATAAAATTTACTATATAAAGTGTGACGTCCCATTCAACCTTATTTTTCAGCATTTTATCAGCAACTAAATTATAGTGTCAATTTTATAAAATACCACATATAATAATTTTTTAAATTTAAAAAAAAAAAAAGAAATATAAAATACAGTAAAAAATCTACATTTTATTAGTTTACATCATTTTAAAAATCAGAACATATACGCCACTTTGTAGTGATTCAAGTTAAAAAGTTAGATCAGTGTTGGCTATTTCCTTTATACAAGTGTGACATAGGTTTGTTCTTTTAATGCTAAGTTTGTTCCTCAACTTCTTTACCCTAGTATCTATAATAATATCAAGTTCCAATATGAGATTTGCCTCATCATCCAAGGGTGGCAATTGCACTGATAGTGTGATATATTGTCCAAGGGACCTCTTGATGAAAGACACATGAAAAACATTATGAATCCTTCTACTTTTTTGGCAATTCCAACTCACATGCAACTTCACCAACTCTCCTCAAGATCTTGTAAATCCCATAAAAGTATGGGTTAAGGATTTCAACCCCGCTACTTTTGATGGATGTTTGCTTATAAGGCTACAACCTCAAAAATACCATATCTCCAACTTTAAATGACCTCTTTGTTTGGTTCTGGTCTACATAGAATTTCTATTAATTCTGGGCTTGCTAAAGGTGGTCTTTGAGGGATCTCAATATGTCTTGGCTATGATTCACCAAGTTATTGGCTACTGGCACTCTATTATCTATGAACACTAAATCAACAAAGTTTAGTGCATCATAACCATATAATGCCATGGATAGTGACATACCAATGGACATATGGTGGGTATTTTGTAGCATTATTCTCACAAATGTAACCACCTAACCCAAGATGACTACTAATCTAAAATATATAGTTCCTCATATAGCCTTGAACCCACTATTCTCTATTTGTGTTTGTCCATCTATTTGGAAATGATAGATTATGTTGGAAGTGAGTTATGTACCAATCAACTGAAATAATTCATTTCAAAAAGAGCTAAAGAATCTACTATCTATTTCACTAACAACATTTTTAGGCAACCTATGTCGCCTAAACACTTATCAAAGAAATAAATCAACCACTTGATGTGCTTTGAGTTCTAAAGAAATAGAAAAGAAGTGTGCATACTTCATTAGCCTATCCACCACAACATAAATGCAATATTTTCCTTGTACTTTGGTGAGACCTATAGTGAAAATCCATGGATATGCTTTTCCACTTCTAATTTGGGATAAGCAGTGATCGAAGAAATCCTACTAGAAAAACATGTTCTACTTTATTTTGCTAACAAGTTATGCATTCTTTGATGTGTTTGAGGAAATCCTTCTTAAGTCCTTTCCATGAGAATATTTCCCTAGTTTGTCTATAGGTATTGAAGAATCCTGGGTGACTTACTAGTAGTGCACCATGAAAATCCCTTAAAATTCTCTCCTTCATTTGGGATTCAATAACTAGGAGTATTCTATTTTTATAAAGAATGAGACCATCTGCTACTACAAATAGATCTTATATCACATTTCCATCATGGAGATTAGTAGCAATGCATTTTTAATATATTCTACCATAATAGTGACTTTCCAATTGGTAGAAATAGTAGAAGTAGAACATATAGTAGGCTTTCTAGAAGGAGCGTCACTTACTACATTTTTTTCCTTTCATGTACTCTATGTCAAAATCATAATCTTGGGGCTTACCCATTTTGTTGCATATCATTCAAGGCATGTTGAAAAAGGAAAAACTTCAATATGTCATGATCTGTCTTCACCACAAATCTTCCACAAACCAAATATCGCCAAAACTTGACCAAAGCATACATGATAGCCAACATCTCTTTATCATAGATAAAGAATCCTTTTCCTTATTCTTTAAATTTCCTAGTTTCAAATGCTATGGGATGTCCCAAGTCTATACCAAGACAACTCCAATTCCCTCTCCTGAAGCATCACATTCTACAAAAAATGAATGTGAGAAATCTAGGATAGAAAGAATAGGACATGAACTCATTACCTCCTTAAGATTATCAAAATCTTCTTGAGTTGTTTCTATCCATGCAAAAGCTCCTTTCTTTATCATATCAATTAAGGGTGTTTCTACTTGTGAAAACCTCTTAAGAAATCTCCTATATCTACAAAGGCCAAAGAGTCATCTTAGTTGTGTCAATGTGGTAGGAGGATGCTAATCCAAGATGACTTAGATCTTCTGTTGATCCACTTGAACACCTTGAGAACTAATGACATGACCAAAGTATAATATCTTTGTCACATCAAACTCACATTTTGGTTATTTTGTAAAGAGGTTCTACTGTTCTAATATTTCAAGGATGGTATCTATATTATTCAAATGATCTTCCTAGGTATTTTTGTATAAATCATAATGTCATCAAAGAAAACTGACACAAATTTTCTTAATTAATTGCTAAAAACATGGTTCATGCATGACTAGAAAGTAGTTGGTGCATTTGTTAATCCAAAAATGTCTAAAGTGACACTTGAATGTTGTTTTATGTACATCCTCATCTCTTACATGGAACTGATGGTATCTTGATCTTAAATTAATCTTTGAAAATACATAACTCCATGAAATCCATCAATTAGATCATTGATCATAGGAACAAGATACCTATTTTTGATGGTTTTCTTGTTGAAATTTCTATAATTAATAAACATTTGCATGGTGCCATCCTTTTTCTTTACAAGAACCATGAATGAGATAAATGGGCTAGAACTAGGCCTAATGTGACCCATCTCCAAGAGCTCTTTGATGGCCTTTTCTATCTCTTATTTGTACATTCTTGGGTGGTAATAAGGAGTGGCCATGACAGGGTTAGAGCTTGGTTCCAACTCTATGATATGCCAGAATCATTTATCAGGTTGTAGTCCTAAAGGAAAATCACTAAAAATCATATGATGCTTATCCAAAATATTTTGAATATCAATATGATAAGTGCATTGCTTACTTGTGGATAAATTTGTAGGCATAACCAAATAGTTTGTTTCCCAAGAAACTTGTCCCTTGCAGAAGGTCCTCTCCATTCTTTTAGTTGTAACCAATTGTGGTTTCCCATTAGAAATTCCTTTAAGAACCACATTTTTTCCCTCAAATTTGAACTTAAGCTCCATGGTTCAGTGAAAACTCACCAAGGGAGTGCAACCATTGCACACCCAACACCATCTTAGTCTCTCCTAAACCTACAACATAGAAATCACCACATACCTTATCCTATCCAATGGCTATGTTGATTTGGTAGATCATTTTGGTGCATGGAATGATGAATCCATAAGAAACAATGACATTAATTCCTTAAGAATCCTTAGCTTTCAATCTTCTTTTAGTCACTAAACCCTTATCAATAAAATTTTGGGTTACCCCATTATAATAAGCACCATTAACCTCTATCTAGAGAACACTCCTCAAACTTTGAATGGATGGAATCTAGGTGCACCTAAAAGAGTTGTGATTGTGTCATTGTTTGTGTTTTGATCCCCATTTTTAGGCTTATGTTCCTCTATGGCTGGTTGCATCTTAGGTTCTTTTGGATATGAATCATTATCAAATATTACTTTAATATAATGGGCTTGGCCCTTGCCCAAGCATCTATGGTCAGGTTCCCATGGCTGCTTTCAAGAAATACATAGCTTCCTCCCTTTGAGTTCATTTTTTCTATAGTCATGTACCTTCTTCATTGTAGGTGGTTCAAAGGCATGGTCTTCCTTGGCCATGAATATGATCCCCCCTTTTAAAATTCCCTTTATGCTACACAAGGGTGGGTGCCTTGGATTGGGATAAGAATTTTCCTTTAAGCATAGATGGTGCAAGTGTCAAGGCTCTTTTGATTATTTTTTTATAGAGTAATAGGTGTAAACTCCTTAACAATACCTTTGAGGGGTTCAAACAGACATTCAAAAATAGAAAAGTGATTCCTTTTTGGAAATTTTAGGAACCATTATTGCAACTTGTTGAAATTTAGAAACATGGGATTCCACAAAGTGTTTTTGTTTAATACCCACAAGTTCTCTTAAATACTTATCCTCATATTTTTACTCAAAATATTCCAAAATCCTTTGACTAAAATCATCAAATATTTTCACAATGCTATGTCCTTGTGTGACCAAACCATGGTGCCACCAATTATAAGAAACACCTTTTAAATGTAATGTAACAAACTAAATGACATCTTCCTCCTCCCACCTAACACTAAACTACACAACCACCTAAAATCATGAATTAATCATCATAACCGAAAAATATCAACTGCATACATGAGTATGTCGTGCCAATTCTCAAATGTACCTGCATATCCATGACACCATAATCATCACCGTAGTTGTACCAATACTCAACTCCCACTAAATCAAGACTCCTAGTTTGACATGTGTATCATCCATGTCCTTAAACTAGAAGATAACATGTGTACCTATCTCTATCAAAATCCATACTATGAAAACACCTACAAACTTATAACAGGAAACACCAAATCTGATAACCTATTATACCATCATATTGGTCTCATAAAAACATGCACTCCCACAAGTTTGTGCCCAAAAATTCATCTAATTTCTCTCATAATCACACCCCCAATCTCAAGCTCCCACAAGTGCTCAAACAATTACAAACCTCTCTCTACACATCCAGATAAAAATACTATAATTCATTGTATAGTATTGTTTTATATGTAAAAGGGGGATGATGGTTTTGATGGGGTTTGTTGTTTTAGTTTGAATCCTCTTTTCCACAAAACATTCCAAGGGCTTTTCAACCGAGTGCTTCTCCTATCGAGAGGAGAGTCAACTATCAAATTTGAGTTGCCACTTGGTTTTCTACTGGGAAATTTAGATATGATAACACAAGATTGCTAAGTAATGCTTTTATGCTCTTAAAACCCTAATTTAAGCAAAACAATAATCAAATCTATGAACTATGACAAATGCTACAGGAAATAAGCAGAGGGCAGAGAACCTTAACTCATTGTTTTTTGCAGTTTAGAAAATAGAAAAGTCAGGGACAATGGTGATGGCACCCTAGTCCAATGTGTTGCTTTTTCTGCAAAGTCTTGATCTCCTTCCAGCACTGATCTTTGCTGCATCTTCTATTTTTCATGATTCAGAAAGGGAGGACAAGGTTGATGGCGCCCTTGTCCCAAAATGTCGCACAGTGTCCACTTCTTTTTAGATCCAGAATCTTTAATGTCTGCCTACCTTCCCTACAACTCCACTTTCTCTAGATCCGATACCTGTAACCTACAATCACAAGAAGTGTGGGAGGGGGTTGTGGTATTTAGAGGTTTGCCTCAGTCAAGCCCCAGAGAGACATTCAAGTCTTCTGAACATCATTGTCAGAGAGAGAGTGTGTGTCCTTGTGGGACAGAGGCAAAAATCAAATGATAATGATTGATAAAGCACAATAAATGTCACCTTGATGATGAAGCTCTCATGGAAGGAAGAAGCTCTTCAATTCCATGAGGAGAAGATGTAATCCAACCTACAAAAACAAACACAATAACAATGATATGCTCTACAACACAATGCTATAATAAAAATCCCAAGTATGCATAAAGTTCACAATCATGTTCTAGTTTGCAAATGAAACCCTAAACATGCTTATATATGCAACTATTAAGATTCCCACCAAGAATTTTGTATTTGAAACTTATGATGTCAGCCTGGAGACCAAATAACGGTCACAAATCTAACATTTAAAATTAGGGCAGACCCAAAATAGGGTTGGACTAGGGCACTAGCGCCCTTGTCCACCCCCTTGTCTTTGCTCAAACTTCAATAAAGTGCAGCCCCCTAGGTCCTATTTGTCACAAGACCTAGAGGTTTTCTCATCAGGAGTCTGATTTAACATGCAAAATGCTCTAAATGCAAATCTAAAGACTCGAGAGCTAAACCTTAAGGAAAAATCTCCCAAGGGTGCATTTTTCTGACATAACATTTAACCCCCACTTTAATGTATGTATTAAAAGCAAGGCTAATACATGCATTAAAGTAAGGTCAACAAACATAGTAAACATGCCAGGCACGGAGAAGACACACCAAATAGATTGAAGACAATAATAGGCATGCAAAACACAGATAAGATAGTTATAGTCATGCAAAACACAAAGAATATAGCATTGAAGACACGTAGAGCATAGAGAATACAAAGAATGCAGTGATTATTTTCCTTTTGATTTTTCCATATGAAATGCACAATGCAAGTACAAGGAAAGTAAACAAACAAATCCCAAAAAGTGTAGAGGAGTTGTTCACCACTGGTCTTGCACTTTTTGAGAATAGACATGCCAAACAAAATTCCAAGGTGTAGAGGAGCTATTCACCACTGGGCTTGCACCTTGAGAACAAACATGCCAAACAAATCCCAGAGTGTAGAGGAGCTCATCACCACCGTTCTTGCACTTTGAGAACAAGCATGCCATACACACACACTTGGAAGACACAAAGAAAACATGACAGACAAGTGATGGAGTGAAACTATTGCTAGATTCATCACCATCTTAGGCACATTACAGGCACATACTAACGATTGGGCTTTGCTACAACAACTGCCAAAAACATGCTTAAGGGTTGAGCTAGTCACATAATCACTCCCTGCCTAACGATGAGGACTTTTGAAAATGACAAGATAATGCAATCTCTCCAAGAACTACACCATCCCTGCCTCGTGATGAGGGCTTAAGATAAAAGGATATGCTTGATATCTCACCTTCGCAGAGGGCTTAGATGATTGATTAATTTTTAGATTGTTCAAACATGCTTTAAACTATGATCTAAAGCAGATAACTTACCTTATATATGCCCCCACCTTAAGGTGGTTGATATCACGTATCGATATCAAGCACGTTAAGGTAGGAAGAAAACACACAAGGGAACATGAGCTCTTGCAAGGCCCATGCCCCTTGATGGTGACATGTACTTTACGATCGCTGAATGTTCCCACAAACACATCCCTACAAGAAAAGTGTTAGTGTCCAAATAATCATGATAAACAACAATGCACATGATCTACTACATGAAAGAGCCAAGCAAGGTGATATACATGATAAACAAAGTGCACGGAGCAGAAGTATTGTTAAGGTGTTGTTATCAAGATAAGATAAAATCGACATCAACATCAAGATAGATAAATCACGAAGTGATTCCACTAGCCGAGCGTCGGATAATTTGTTACAACCCTGTCATCATATATGGACTAGGTCCATTTTTTGATTACTCGCGAGAGGGACACTAGGTCCGCATCAATATAATATGTTTTTTGTCATCCGCTAGCTAGATGGAAACACTAGAGGAAGGTAAACAATAAATTAGAGAGGAGAACAAGTGTCTTAGGGATAGTCACATAGGAGGGTGCCCCCAATTCATCAACCACAACGTTATGTCCGTAAGACACAACACACAACAATGAAATCAGAGGAGAGGCAATATAAAAGAATGATGATACAAATAGAAGAAGGTCACAACAAATGTAGTCTCCTGGTGTCCTTGACCTTACAAGAGAATCAAGGGTCATCCTAGGAGGCCTAGCAACACATAGCACATCATGAGGGAATCACATCACAAAGAGATTAAGGGTTAGATATACTTACCTATTAGTGAAATTGCGCTAGATTTTGGAACTTGCAAACCTCTTGGAGAGGAATTTGACCAAGTTTTGTGAGAAGCTTCAGTGATTCTTATTAGGTTGTTGCTTGTTATCAGAGAGTCCATGCGGTACTTTCTCAACACTTTCTTGTTTATGTGAAATCTTTCTTTGCTTGTGAGGAGGAGAACCACTATTATTTCCAATTGATGATAATCGTCGTGCTCATTTCCAACTTTCATTTCTCTTGTTCTGTTGGTTCTATCTATCGTAATGATAAGGACTATCTTGTACTATTTCAACCTTTTCTACTATCATAATCTCTTGCTTTTGTTTTTCTATCTATCTTTTTGGTATATGTTGATTATCTCCCGATCCTTGAAGGGATAATGAAGGAGGAACTTCAGAGTTGATACCTCTTGCTCATGGACGAGGTGATGATTGAGTATTTTCCTTATCCACTTCAATTGTAGCAATTATCTTATCATAATCTAAATAATCATCTTCTACCTGTAGTGTATTTTGTTCCATCAAATTGCTATCCATATGTTTAGGAAAAGCATTAGTGAAGATCTGTAAATTCTAATTCGGTGGAGCAACTAACTTATTCCCATTATCATTCATACCAGATACCTATATAACATTTGAGTTGATGAGGTCTTTTATTTCATGTTTAAGATGCATACATCATTCAGTATCATGTCCTTGTGTCCGATGATAGTGACAAAAGGCATTAGCATCAAAATAAGGTCCTTGCATTCTATTAGGATCCACTGGTTTAATCGGGGGAAGCTTCAAGAGATTATTACTCAGATCTTGATTCATGATAGAATGATAGGACTTAGATATTGGAATGAACTTTCTTTGCTGATACGGTGCTTTCTTCAGATTAGTGATAGCATAGACTTGAGAAAAGTTATTCGGCCCATTAACCTCGATGAAACTCTTGTTGTTGTTCCTCTTAAAGTTTTTTTTGCAATGACCCACCCTTAGATTGATTAACTTGAGTTGATGAGTTTTGATTTTCATACTGGCTAGATGAAAGTTGGTAGTCATGAAGGACGGTGCATAAGTGTTGAAAAGAGTTATACTTCATCAAGAGGATCTTATCATGAATGTTAGGCTACAAATTTGTTATAAATATCTTTCGAACATCATCATCTTTCATCTGATATTGAATTTGTGTATAAAGTCCTTGATACTAGCTAATAAACTCAATCAATTTATCTTTCAGACCTTACTTGCAATGAACCAAATCAATCAGAGAGACTTGGGGTCTGATGTTTGCTTGAAAATGCTATAAAAATTGATCAATTAACTGCGAAAAGGAATGTATTGAATTCGGAGGCAAAGAGAAAAACCATTCCAAAGTAGTATCTTTGAGAGATCATGGGAAAAGCTTTGCTAACAAATCCTCTTCAAAGTCAAAATCACTACACATAGCTATGAATGTTGCCACATGAGTATTAGGATTGCCTTTTCCACCATATTTTTTAAAGTGCGGAGTTTCAAACTTATTAGTGTTAAGAAAAATGTCTCAACCTTGCAACTTTAAAAGATTACTATTTTTCCCAGTTTTGGTCTTTTTGAATACCGTTTATCTTGGATAATGGTCTAGAACTTTCAAAGTTTCCAAAAATTTCTAAATGAGCTAAAAATAGTGAGACTTACTATTTTTAGTAAGTTCTTTGATTGAGCTTGGATTGACCTAAAATTTTTCCCAGAAGGTGCAGAACAACTAAGTGAACATCTCAGGTGAGTTTCATTTCAAGATCATATCTGGATCGCAAGATATTAAAGTTTTTGTTTTTTGAAACTAACAAAAAAAGTCTTTGAACTCAATTACTGGAATAGAAACTTCTCTAAATGTCCTAAAAATTGTCATAACCAGTGTAGCAAGTTATAGGGTGATAGATCTCTTCACAAGATTTTTGACGCATTAAACGGTTCATCAATCAGACACCCGGGTAAAAAATTATGGCCTCCAGAAGTTGGACCTTCTATTTTTGGGAAATGTAAAAACTTGTTGGACACATAAAAGAGCTATAAAGGGGAGAGTTACACATTTTGGTGTGTGTTTTGGCACATCACAAGGCATATTTGATTGGAGATAATTTGGGCGCCACTTTTGGGTGGTTTTAGCTCATGGTTTTGTATTTACCGTTGGCGGTGTACTGTATTGTATCTCCTATATATCAAGAACTTGAGATGGAGGTTGTATGTAAGAATCTTTTAGATGTCAAGTTACCTTCTGGATCTCTGGTTGGATATACTCCTATAAAAACTTGCTTTGCAAGTATATTGTAATCTTCGTGATTCCTGAATAATATATTGGGTGGCTTTGGAGTGTGGGGTTTTTTACCTCAATGGGTTTTCCCCACGTATATCTTGTGTTGTGAGTTTTGTGTTTGCATTTGAAAGTTATTATTATTTTTCTATTAATGTGCATCTTAATCTATAACTGTAAACATTGAAATTGCATAAATCTTTCCTCAGTAAATCAGTGTAGGAAGCATTTTCTGCGTACTTTGCTTCCTTTCAGTTGGTATCAGAGCCTGATCACCTTTGGTTTTAGTTGTTGGGTAGAGGGTTTTTTGAGCTAATCTTCATTTGAGTGGGAGCTTGTGCAGAGGATTTTGAAATCTTTTTGGTAGGTAAGAAATGGTAAGCACATATGGGAGGTTTGAGATAGAGAAGTTTAATGGCAGTAATTTTGAGTTATGGAAACTCAAAATGGAGGACATGCTTGGAGATTAGGATTTATGGGAAACCGTATCTGGTATAAAACCAATGGAAATGTCTCAAGAAGATTGGGATCTCAAAGATCAAAAAGCTAAGGGTTTGATAAGACTCTGTTTGGATAATTCAGTGCTCCTAAATATCCATGAAGAGAAGACTGCAAAGGAACTTAAGAAGAAGCTTGGAGATGTTTATCAGGCTAAATCCCTAGTGAACAAGTTATTCCCGCAAAAGAAATTATATTCTCTGAGGATGGAAGATGGAGGATCTGTCACTGATCACCTGAATACATTCAAAATGCTTGTTGCCCAGTTGACTTCTATTGGTGTGAAGATGGAGGAGGAGGATCAATGTATGAAATTACTATGTTCCTTACCAGATTCATGGGACCACCTTGTTATGGCCATTGGGAGTACCACTACCACCTTCAAAATAGATGAAGTGGTTTCTTCATTGTTGTTTGAAGAGATGCGGAGAAAGTCTTCCGAATCAGCTAAGGAGTCTCTTACAGTTTGTGGTAGATCTAAAGAGAACAAAAAGAAAAAGGATAAGAAGAAGGAAGAAAAAGGAAGAAAAAGGAAGATCCAAATCCCGTGGGAGATCTAAGTCTCCTGGAAAGTCCAAGGACCTGTGTTGGAACTACGGCAAACTTGGCCACTTTCGAAAGGAGTGTAAGGAGGAGAAAAAGAAAAAGAAGAAGAATTATGATTCAGATTCTGACAAGTCCTCTCAGGATGAAGGAGAAACATTTGTCACTGCCTTGGCAATGCATACATTTGAGGATGTGTGGCTTATTGACTCTAGTGCATCTTTTCACATGACCTCACATCGGGGTTGGTTTTTGAAGTATGAAGAATACGATGGTGGAAAGGTGTACTTGGGTGATGATTCTCACCTAGATATTGTTGGCCATGGAAAAGTCTTGATTCGATTCCCTGATGGATGAATAAAGGGAATCAATGGTGTTCTGCATATCCTTGGTTTGACATGGAACCTTCTTTTTGTAAGTAAATTGAATGATATGGGTGTGCAAGTTATTTTCTTGAATGGAGGATGCAAGATGACTAGAGGATCTATGGTGTTGGTTAAGGGTGTTCAGATTGACACTCTGTTTCAACTTGATGCATGTGCATTTCAGTGTAATAGTTCCTCTGTGTCAAAGAAGAGAGCTTCAGAGTCTTCATCCTCACCATTGGAACTAGCAATGAAGAAGATTGTTGCATCTACTTCTGATGGTCATGCTTTCTGGGTACCTGAGGGTGCTCATTCTATGGAGATGAAACTTCCAGCTGAGAAGATAATGTTATGGCACCAAAAGCTTGGTCACATTGGTGAAAAGGGTTTGAGGACCCTAAAGAATAAAAATCTTGTTGAGGGTATTAATGACTGTAACCTTGAGTTTGATTTTTACAAACATTGCATTTATGGAAAACAAAACCTTGTTCAATTTTATTCCAATTCTCACAAATCTTCTAAGGTGTTGGACTTGATTCATTCTAATGTGTTTGGTCCTATTAATGTTCCTTCAATTTCAAAATTTGTTTACTTTGTTTCATTCATTGAAGACTACAGTAGAAGGACATGGGTGTATGATGAAGGGGGTAAATCACAAAACACACAATAACATATATCGAACACAACAAATAGAACTTTCTTTTATTGAACTAGACAACTCATTACATTATAGAAGCTCAATTACAATCAGAGGATGAATCCTCTACTGGCTGCAACACATTACAGCTTTCCTAACCTCAAGATTCTTGAATCTTCAGCCTTCTGTAACCCCAAAATTAGCTAGGGTTTCTATTTTCCCACCTATTCTTGACTCTACACTGGCCCCCTTCACTCTACTACTACCCAGGGTTCCCAAAATAGTCATAAATAGCACTTTTTGGTGGCTTCCAGCTAAATTTCAAATTTTGCAACTCCCTCCAAAAGTAGGTCAACTTCCGGGAAGCATAACTTTTGATTCGGGTGTCCGATTGACGAACCGTTTTAAGCGCCAGAAAGCTCGAGATGTGAACTATCACGCCAAAATTTGTAAATGGATTTCTATCAACTTTTTGGGATGTTATGGAAAGTTTTAGTGCCTCATATCTCGTTCTAGAAATTTTCAGGGGCTTTTCAGAAAATAAAAACTTTAATATCTTTCAACTCACAAATGATCTTTGCCTAATTCCTTCGCCAAAGGTCTTATATTTCCATTATGTAACTTTCTGGAAGTTTTTGCTTCATTATGTGCCCAAATGCAAACTTTCTAAAAATAGCAGGTACACTTTCCTAATTAGGCAGGTCGCTATTTTTAGCAGTTTTGGAAAAACTGAAAGTCCTACATTATTATTCTAGATATTATGGAACCAAAAATACTAATTATGGAAAGAAATGAAAACAACTACAATGATTTTGAATTAACTTCTTTTTGGGTGATGCAAAATTGCCCTTACACCACTGGATGCTCCTGCATCAGACACCCAAGGTAATTTGAGAAGTGACCCTGTCATGTCTCATATGTTTGTGTGAGGAAAACCCAAACGGTCAACCTCTGCCTTAGACAACCAAGAAGAATCTTCAAAAGGCCTTCCTTTCCATTTTACCAGACATTCTTCATATTGCTTGTTCCGAGTACTTCTTCCCACACGGCTATCCAAGATCTCTTCTATCTCCTCCATTGAAGCAGATGCTGGAATACTCCACTGCACTTCTGTTGGTCCATCCTCTGTTCCACCTTCATGATATTCTGATAAATTAGCAATGTTGAAAATAGGGGAAATTGGTGCAGGAGCACCTACCTGACAGCTGGCCTCCATGAGGCAGTTAGTTTGTTTTAGGTCTGGTTAATGTTTCCAAGAAGGTCTTGTAAGACCAATGCATGTAATAAGGTCATGTTGACCATACTTTACTATTTTTAGCTAGGTTGTTAGGACAGCTGTTATGCTGTATGTTCAGTTGGATCCTCCCAGCCGCTTGGAAGCTCCCAGTTGCTGGGAATCGAGTGGTAGTACTCGCAGGAAATCCTATTTATGTAGTAGGATCGGTTGGTATTGCATATCATCGATCATCCATCAGACTTTGCAAAGAGTGAGACAGAGGGAGAGACTGAATATTGTATTTGCATCTTTTGAAATCAATAAAGAGATCCTGTTGTGTCAATTCTCTATTTGGATTCCTTTGTGTAATCGAGTTGCTGTTTTCGTGGTTACATGGATTCGCTAATCCATTCCACCGGTTGATTCGTCGAATCGGTGGAATGGCCATGTATAATAGTTTAGGGTTTAGTCTGCATTTTGTGTTTGTTTGCATGCAGGTGTGCAGGATCGTAGTCGAGATGTGTTGAGAACCCTAGCATGGGTATGTGCTAGGTCATGCTGGTAGTTCGAGTCTGGAAAGTTGTCCAGGAAGCAGATCGGGTCACCTCAGGAGGTTCGGCGGATCAAAATTCGCTAAGGTTAGAAATTCGTCACAACGGCATCATCAGGATATTTCTGTGTATATCTTGCAGTTACTTCGGGCGTCATCCAAGTAGATGGAGGTGAGCATGATACAGTTGTTTGCATAAGGTGAATGCATTTCGGGGTGACGTAAGCATCGAAGGAAAGGTGCATGAGGTTGTCGTCATCAGGATATATGGGAGGAACCGGATGTTCTATATCCTGCTGATGAACATGATGTTGAACATCATGATGATGAAGATAGAGTTTGGTGTTAAGATGAACAGTGAACATCAGGAGGATGTTTGCGCTTGCCGAATGTGATGATGCTGCTGACAGGCGAAAAGGTCGAAGGATTGTCCGTAGGAGGATATCGGTCGGCAAGAGAAAATATGATGATGCTGACAATGTTAACAGAAAATATGATGATGATGATGGGTTGTAGACATACATGCTGTATGTCAAGGTTTTAGTGTGGATGCCTCTGCATCATAGTGGTATCAGAGCTCAGCAAAAGGTCTGGGCTGTTGTGTGTTGATTCTGTCACTGAAAAGACAGAGGTAGAGGAGTGAGAGGTTGACAAAATGCCTCCGAAAGGTAATGGTACTGCAAGGGAATTGCAAGAGATGAAGGAAAAACATGCTAGAGAGATGAGGAAGATGAAGCAGCTTGCTGAAGCACTTCAAGCCAGGCTTGTAGCCTTGGAGAAGAACAAAAAGAGGGAAGTGGACGACAGTGAATCAGAAGAAGATGAAGATGCTGTTGAAGAGTATGAAGAGGTAGCTGAAGATCTGGATGCTGAAGACCAGAGATTTGCAAAACTGTTAAAGGCAGTGCAGAGTGATAAACCTAAGGTAAAGGTTGATGTTTCCAAGTATAATGGAAGTTTGAATGAAGATGAGTTACTGGATTGGATTGCTGCACTTGATAATCACTTTGAATGTGAAGATGTTGCTGAGGATCAGAAGGTAAAGATTGCAAAGACCAAGTTAGGAGGTCATGCTTTGGTATGGTGGGATTATGTACAATCCGAGAGAAGGAAACAAGGAAGGTCAAAGATCACTTCATGGGATAAAATGGTAGCAAGGATCAAAGGTAAATTCTTGCCCAAGGATTATGAAATTCAGATGTTTAAGAAGCTGCAATTTTTAAGGTAGAAGGAAATGGATGTGAAGGCATATACTGAGGAGTTTTATAAGTTGAGTATGAGATCTGGTCATCATGAGAATGAGGTAGAAAAGGTGGCTAGGTACTTGGCTGGTTTGAGATTGAACATACAGGATGAGTTAGTTTTAGCTAACCCTAAGAGTGTGGAGGATTGTTACCAAATGGCAATAAGGATTGAAGAAAAGATGAATAGGAGACAAGATAAGTCCATGAGAGGAAGAGGCAGCAATATGAGGGGAAGAGGATTAGCCCCTACAACAAGGCAAACCAGTGAGGGTCAAGAAGACACTGGTAAAGGACAGGGACAGTCTGATTTCAGAGGTGGATGGAAAGGTAATAGAGGCAGATTTGGAAGTGGTAGAGGTTCTACTACATTTTTAGGAAAGTGTTACACCTGTGGTGAGTTTGGTCATCCATTTTTCAAATGTCCAGAAAGCAAAGGTTCATCATCCAGAAATGATAGAACGAATGACAAGAGAGTACAACTTGCGCAAGAAGAGAAAGTAGAGCAAAGTGTGCAAAGTTCAAACACTTATCAAGAAGATAGAGTTCCTGACAATTATGGATATCCTGAGGAGGGAGAAGCATTGATGCTAAGGAGAACTAGTTTGCAGACATCAAAGGATATGATGCAAAGAAGAGCTCTTTTCAAGACCACATGCAAGAGCAAAGGTAAAGTATGTAAGGTTGTCATTGATACTGGTTCAACAGATAACATGGTATCTCAGGAAATGGTGGATAAACTAAATTTGGAAAGGATTCCACACCATCACCCTTACAAAGCATCTTGGGTGAGTGATAGTCAATCACTTTTTGTCTATGAACAGGCATATGTTGATTTTTAGATTGGAGCATATCATGATAGAGTTTTGTGTGACATTTTGCCCATGGAATGTTGTCACCTACTGTTGGGTAGACCCTGGCAATTTGATAGAAGGGTACTGTATGATGGGTATGCTAATACATACACCATCAAGAAAGATGGGAAGACTATTATGTTGATGCCATTGCAGGAAGATGCTGTAGTACAGAAGGCAGCAAAAATCATTTTAGTGGGAAAGAAGGAGTTTGTGCAGATGCCTATAGGAGCAGGCATAAAGGCAGTTGAGGACACTACAGGGAAAGAAGTTGTTAAGGACAACAGGTTGACAAAAATTTCAGTTTTGACTGACAGAGGTCAACAGCAGGTTCAGACACAGGTTTGCAAACAGCAACCAGTTGAGAGGAATGACAAGGATGTTGTCATAGTTGGGACTATTGTTTGTCCTATAAAGGTTGAAAGGAAGACAGAGTTGAACATTGCAGAAGTTCAAGAGGCAGTTCAGATAGAGGTTCTGGTCAGACAACCTGACAAACACAAGGTATGTGTGAGAGAAGGGCCTACATTGACAGGCATGAGGATTTACTTGCAAGAAAGCAAGTTACAGTTCAGAAGTCTTGGAGCAGCCAAGAGACAGCAGAGGATAAAGCTGGAACAGGTCAGAACACTGACATGACAAAGTGTAAAGGTGGAGGACTTCCACAACCTAACTCATGGGACATGAGTTCTTTTCTGTTGGGGAGTATGGTGCAGGAGCACCTACCTGACAGCTGGTCTCCATGAGGCAGTTAGTTTGTTTTAGGTCTGGTTAATGTTTCCAAGAAGGTCTTGTAAGACCAATGCATGTAATAAGGTCATGTTGACCATACTTTACTATTTTTAGCTAGGTTGTTAGGACAGCTGTTATGCTGTATGTTCGGTTGGATCCTCCCAGCCGCTTGGAAGCTCCCAGCCGCTAGGAATCGAGTGGTAGTACTCGCAGGAAATCCTATTTATGTAGTAGGATCAGTTGGTATTGCATATCATCGATCATCGATCAGACTTTGCAGAGAGTGAGACAGAGGGAGAGACTGAATATTGTATTTGCATCTTTTGAAATCAATAAAGAGATCCTATTGTGTCAATTCTCTGTTTGGATTCCTTTGTGTAATCGAGTTGCTATTTTGGTGGTTACATGGATTCGCTAATCCATTCCACCGGTTGATTCGTCGAATTGGTGGAATGGCCATGTATAATAGTTTAGGGTTTAGTCTGCATTTTGTGTTTGTTTGCATGCAGGTGTGCAGGATCGCAGTTGAGATGTGTTGAGAACCCTAGCATGGGTATGTGCTAGGTCGTGCTGGTAGTTCGAGTCTGGAAAGTTGTCCAGGAAGCAGATCGGGTCACCTCAGGAGGTTCAGCGGATCAAAATTTGCTAAGGTTAGAAATTTGTCAAACGGCATCATCAGGATATTTCTGTGTATATCCTACAGTTACTTCAGGCGTCATCCGAGTAGATGGAGGTGAGCATGATACAGTTGTTTGCATAAGGTGAATGCATTTCGGGGTGACGTAAGCATCGAAGGAAAGGTGCATGAGGTTGTCGTCATCAGGATATATGGGAGGAACCGGATGTTCTATATCCTGCTGATGAACATGATGTTGAACATCATGATGATGAAGATAGAGTTTGGCGGTAAGATGAACAGTGAACATCAGGAGGATGTTTGCGCTTGCCGAATGTGATGATGCTGCTGACAGGCGAAAAGGTCGAAGGATTGTCTGCAGGAGGATAACGGTCGGCAAGAGAAAATATGATGATGCTGACAATGTTAACAGAAAATATGATGATGATGATGGGTTGTGACATACATGCTGTATGTCAAGGTTTTAGTGTGGATGCCTCTACATCAGAAATATTGATCCCACTTGGCAGCTCTACCTTATATGCATTTCCTGAATCATGCTTCTTCAGGATTCTGCATGGTCCAAATTTCTTCATTTTCAACTTATTGTATGTTCCAATTGGGAACCTTTCTTTTCTCAAGTGAACCATGACTTCATCTCCTACCTGGAATTCCTTATATCTCCTCTTCTGATCTGCCTTAGCCTTGTACTAAATATTCATTTTATTAATGTGCTTTCTCACCTCTTCATGCAAATTCTTCAGATGTTCTGCAAAGTCTTCAGCTTCAGCACTTGTCTTTTCTCCATTGTCCAGCTTCCTTAACTCAGAAGCATTTCTTGGGCTATTGCCATATACAATTTGGAATGGCAATTTACCAGTACTCCTATTGACAGAATTGTTGTAAGCAAATTCTGCTTGTGGTAAAATCAAATCCCATCCCTTGGGCTTATCTCCTACTAAGCATCGTAGCAGGTTACCCAAACTCCTATTCACCACTTCAGTTTGTCCATCAGTCTGTGGATGGTGTGCAGAACTAAACTTCAAATATGTCTTCAACTTCTTCCACAATGTCCTCCAGAAATAACCAACAAACTTGGTATCTCGATCTAAAACTATGCTCTTTGGTAGACCATGTAGTCTCACCACTTCCTTGAAAAATAACTCTGCAATATGAACAGCATCATTAGTCTTCTTACAAGGAATAAAATGTGCCATATTTGAGAATTTGTCCACCACCACAAAAATAGAATCATGCCCTCTCTGTGTCCTTGGTAAACCAAGAACAAAATCCATACTAATATCATCCCACGGCTTCTCTGGTATAGGTAATGGTTGATACAATCCTGTATTTTAACTTGTTCCTTTTGCCATCTAACATACTCTGCAACTCTGCACAAACTTCCTCACATCTTGTTGCAGCTGTGGCCAATAATAATTTTCACCAACAATAGAAATGGTCTTATCTCGACCAAAGTGTCTAGCCAATCCTCCACTATGCTTCTCCTTAATCAGGTTCTCTCTCATGGAACTCCTCGGAATGCACAACTGGCTTCCTCTAAACAACATGCCATCTTGGATTATGAAATCCAACCATTTTGTCCTATCCAAAGTAACAGGCTCCAGACAAGTTTTCCAAGCCTCTACAAAATCTAGATCTTCAGGATACAAACTTTTGAGCTCATTGAACCCAACAAGCTCTATCTTCATTTCTGTCAACAAATTTTGCCTTCTGCTCAAGGCATCTGCAACTCTGTTGGACTTCCCACTCCTGTGCTTCAAAACAAAGGTATAACTCTGCAAAAACTCAACCCATTTTAAGTGCCTTTGGTTCAACTTCCCTTAACTATTAAGATACTGCAAAGCCTGATGATAAGTATATAAAACAAACTCTTTTGGCAACAAATAATGTCTCCATTTCTTCAAAACCTGAACTATTGCATAAAATTCCTGATCATAAACAGAATACTTTTTCTTGGCATCATTAAGCTTCTCACTAAAATAGGCAATGGGCTTACCTTCTTGGCTCAAAATAGCTCCTATACCACTACCACTAGCATCACAATCTACCTGAAACACCTTATTGAAATTTGGAAGTGCCAAAATAGGTTGTTCTACAACTTTCTGCTTTAATGTATCAAAGCTCTTGTCTGCTCCTTTAGTCCATCTAAACTCTTTTCTATCCCCTCTCATTGTCTCAGTTAGAGGTGCACAAATGCTACTGAAATTCCTGATAAACTTTCTGTAAAAACTTGCCAAACCATGAAAAGATCTTACCTCCGTTGCACTCCTTGGCGCAGGCCACTCAATGATAGCCCTTACTTTTTCTAGGTCCATCTTAAGACCTTCCTCTGAGACAACAAATCCCAGGTATACCAACTCTTTCTTTGCAAAACTACATTTCTTCAGATTAATCAACAACTTCTCCTCCCTCAGCTTCTCTAGAACTCTTCTGATATGCATAAGATACTCATCCCAAGTCTTACTGAAAATCAAAATATCATCCAAATAAACAATAAAAAAACTTCCCAAAAATTCTTTTAGTACCTCATTCATGAGCCGTATGAATGTGCTCGGTGCATTGGTTAGCCCAAATGGCATGACTAACCACTCATACAAACCCTCCTTTGTCTTGAAGGCTGTCTTCCATTCATCTCCTTCTCTGATTCAAATTTGGTGATACCCACTCTTCAGATCAATCTTTGTGAAGTACTTGGCTCCACTCAAACAATCCATTATGTCATCCATTCTTGGCAATGGAAATCTATACTTGATCATTATCTTATTGATGGCTTGAGAGTCTATACACATCCTCCATTCTCCATCTTTCTTTGGTGCTAGTACTACAAGTACTGCACATGGACTTAGGCTCTCCCTTATCAGTCCCTTCCTCAACAACTCCTAAACTTGTCTGTTCAGCTCTTCATTCTCTACAGGGGTCATTCTGTGGGCTGCCTTGTTTGGCAAACTGGCTCCTGGTATCAAATCCATTTGATGACTTATCTTCCTTACTGGTGGTAAACCTTCTGGTACATTATCAGAGATAATGTCCTGGAACTCTTCTAACATATCTAAAACTTCTGCTGGTACATCTTCACAGTTCTCTTGACTCATCTTGGGAATCAATGCAAAGCAATGATGCTCATGCTTCATACCCTCCAAAAACTTTCTACCATCTACCAAGCAAATTCTGGCAGTGCTACATACCTTTTCTTCCACATCCTTCAAGGGCTTCAACTTATGACGAACTCCATTCTTTGTTAGGGAATATGTGTTTGCACGGCCATCATGGACAGCGCTCCTATCATACTGCCACGGCCTCCCCAATAACATATGACATGCATCCATCGGTATGATGTCACACAACACCTCATCATGGTAGCCACCAATCTTGAACTTCACTAAACACTGTTCATTGACCAAAGCTCTATGGTCCTTCTACAACCATGCAATCCGGTATGGATGTGGATGCTTTCTTCTTGTCAACTTCAACTTGTCAACCATCTCCTCTGAAACAAGATTATCAGTGCTTCCACTGTCAATAATAATATCACAACACTTACCTTCACATTTGCACCTTGTGCAGAATAAACTCTTCCTCTGATTGGGTTCTTTCTCCTCATTCAACAAAGTTCTTCTGATAACTAGGGTTTCTCCCCTTTCTGCATCTTCAGAATGCTCAGACTGTGCATCTTCATCCACATGTGCAACTCGTGCATTACCTTAAGGTCTTCTATTCATCCTTCCTTGATGTTGCGGACACTCGTATGCTCGATGCCCTTCTTCTCCACATTGGAAATAGGTTCCTCTGAAACCTCCTCTTCCAGGTCCTTGCCTAGGTCTGCCTCTTCCTCTTCCTCTTTGCTCACCATTGTTCTAGTCATGAGGGTGGTAGGTATTATCACCTCTCTGATTTTGACTGGTACCAGTTTCTTCACTTTTCTTTGCATCTTCATTTCGGCCCCCATAGGGTCTTCCACCAGTCTTTCCACCTTGATCTCTTCCCCTTTGCTTGCTATCAAATCTTTTATTCAGCTTCTCTTCCACCTTCAAGGAAAACTAGTACACATCTTCTATGGTGGTCATTCTTACTAGGCTCAACTCCTCTTGAATACTCGACCTCAACCCATTAATGTAATGGGCTACCTTCTCCTTGTTGGGCTCTGCATGGCCTGTCTTGATAGTAATTTTATAAAACTCTTCTGTATACTCCTTAATAGACTTGTTACCTTGCTTTAGTCCTTGCAGCTTCTTTAGCAACACCATCTCATAGTCCACAGGAATGAACTGCTTCTTCAATTTCTCCACCATCCGATCCCATCTGGTGATCTTTGCTTTTCCTCTTCTATTCCTCTCTAATTCGACCTCCTTCCACCAAATATTGGCATGGCCCTTCAACTTTGCTTTTGCAAACTTAACCCGATCTGGGTCCTCCACATCTTCATACTCAAAATACTCCTCCATGTCATTGATCCAATCAATAAGCTGTTCTGGATTCAAATCTCCAGAATATGTAGAAACTTCGATCCTGGGCCTCTTTCCGATCTTTGAAATGGCCCTCAACAACCTAACTTCTGCAGCATCTCCGGTGGCTTCTTGTTCTTCCTCAGATAGCTCTTCTTCAGCTTCATCTTCACTTTCTTCTCTTACCCTCGGCTCAAACCCTCTTCGTAGCTCCTCTTGCAATGCATCGATTTGTCTTTGTAGGGCTCTAAAACCCTCTTATGTCAAAGCATTCCTCCCAACATGATTTCTTCATGGAGGCATCTTGGTCTCCGCAGCAAACCCACAACCTCAGGTCCTGGTGCAAACTGCCTCACGGTCGGTGATCTGTCTACACACTCAGGAACCCTTGCTCTGATACCACTTGATGAAGGGGGTAAATCACAAAACACACAGTAACATATATTGAACACAACAAATAGAACTTTCTTTTATTGAACTGGGCAACTCATTACATTATAGAATCTCAATTACAATTAGAGGATGAATCCTCTACTGGCTGCAACACATTACAACTTTCCTAACCTCAAGACTCTTGAATCTTCAACCTTTTGTAACCCCAAAATCAGCTAGGGTTTCTATTTTACCACCTATTATTGACTCTACACTGGCCCCCTTCACTCTACTACTGCCCAGGGTTCCCAAAATAGTCATAAATAGCACTTTTTGGCGGCTTCCAGCTAAATTTCAAATTTTGCAACTCCCTCCAAAAGTAGGTCAACTTCCGGGAAGCATAACTTTTGATCCGGGTGTCCGATTGATGAACCGTTTTAAGCACCGGAAAGCTCGCGATGTGAACTATCACACTAGAAATTTGTAAATGGATTTCCATCAACTTTTTGGGACATTATGGAAAGTTTTAGTGCCTCATATCTCGTTCTAAAAATTTTTAGGGGCTTTTCAGAAAATAAAAACTTTAATATCTTTCAGTTCACAAATGATCTTTGCCTGATTCCTTCGCCAAAGGTCTTATATTTCCATTATTTAACTTTCTGGAAGTTTTTGCTTCATTACGTGCCCAAATGCAAACTTTCTAAAAATAGCAGGTACACTTTCCTAATTAGGCAGATCGCTATTTTTAGCAGTTTTGGAAAAACTGAAAGTCCTACATTATTATTCTAGATATTATGGAACCAAAAATACTAATTATGGAAAGAAATGAAAATAACTACAATGATTTTGAATTAACTTCTTTTTGGGTGATGCAAGATTGCCCTTACACCACTGGATGCTCCTACATCAGTGTATTTCCTTAGAAGTAAATCTAAAGTCTTTAATAGATTCAAAGAGTTCAAATCTCTTGTAGATAATCAGAAGGATAGAAATATTAAGTGTTTGAGGACTGACAATGGTGGTGAGTTTTGTTTAGCGGATTTCAACAAGTTTTGTAAAGAATAGGGGATTGAGAGGCACAAGACAACTTCGTATAGCCCTCAACAAAATTGAGTTGCAAAGAGGATGAATAGAACATTGATGGAGAGGGCAAGGAGTATGCTAAGTGGAGCTGGTCTTGAACAAAAGTTTTGGACTGAAGCTGTTGCTACCGCTTGTTACCTGGTTAACATGTCTCCTACATTAGCACTCACTGATAAGACACCTATGGAGGTATGGTCTGGTAAAAAGCCTTCATTAAGACACATTTGAGTATTTGGTTGTGAGGCATATGCACATGTACCTAAGGAGAAGAGGTCTAAGTTGGAGAACAAGGTTGTACAGTGTATCTTCATTAGTTATGGCATCAGTGTGAAAGGGTACAAGCTTTGGGATCTAGTGGCTAAGAGAGTTATGTATAGTAGAAGTGTGATCTTCAGAGAGCTCAATCCTTCTTTTGTTGTCTTACAACCAAAGAAAGAAGAGAAAAAAGATGTTGTGGTTCAGCTTCCTTCCACCCCTGAGAAATTTGAACCAAAAACATGTATTGGACCTGATAATGAGGACAGCTCTAGTAGCTCTGAAAGTTTAGAAGAAGATGAAGAACCTTAACCTCAACCTTTGAGGAGGTCCACACAGATAATGCAGCAACCTGATAGGCTTGGTTATTCATTGCATGATTCTAGTTGTATTTTTTCTTTGATTTCTAACACTGATGAGCCTAGAACTGTGAAAGAGGCTAAGGGTATGAAAGATGTAGGTTCCTGGAAGGAGGCCATGGAAGAGGAGATAGCTTCTTTGGAAGAGAATAATACTTGGGACTTAGTGCCTTTTCCTGAAGGATGAAAACTTGTTGGATGCAAATGGGTGTTCAAAAAGAAATTTAGTGTAGATGGCAGTGTTGAGAAATATAAGGCTAGATTGGCTGCGAAGGGGTATTCTCAAGTGGACGGAATTGACTATAGTGAGATTTTCTCTCCTGTTGTAAAGATGACATCTATTCGGTTCTTGTTATCTCTTGCAGCAGCGTATGATCTAGAAGTGGAACAGATGGATGTGAAGACAACATTCCTTCATGGTGACTTGGAGGAGGAAATCTATATGTCACAGCCAGAGCACTACGTGGTGAAAGGTAAAGAAAATCTGGTTTACAAGTTGAAAAAGTCTTTTTATGGTTTGAAACAGTGTCCTAGGATGTGGTATGAGAAGTTTGATGCCTTTGTGTTGAGAATTAGATTTCAGAGATCAAAATAAGATCATTGTGTTTATTACAAGTTTGAGAATGATCGCATTCTCATTATTGCATTGTATGTCGATGCTATGTTACTCATTAGGAATAGTAAAAGTTTGATTTCTGATTTGAAGTCTCAGTTGTCAGCACAGTTTGAGATGAAAAATCTAGAGACAACTTGGTACATTCTAGGAATGGAAATCAGAAGAGATAGAGTAAATAGAAAACTTTGGTTAGGCCAGAGTAAGTATGTTAAAACTATATTGGAGAGATTCAACATGATGGATTGCAGACCTTTGACTGTTCCTGTTACAATGGGGACAAAGTTATCTATTGAAGATTGTCCAAAGTCTCCTTCTGAGAAAGAGGATATGACCAGAGTTCCTTATGCTAGTGTAGCTGGCAGTTTGATGTGTGTGATGGTCTACACAAGACCAGACATTTCCCAAGTAGTGAGAGTCCTTAATTGATTTATGGCTAATCTTGGATGGGTACATTGGGATGCAGTGAAGAGAGTGTTTAGATATTTTTGGGGTACTTTCGAGTATTCCTTATGTTATCATGGTTAAGCTATAGGACCTCAACAATTACTTTGTATTCATGGATTTGTGGATTTAGATTGGGCAGGTGACATTGACAACAAGAGATACACCAGTGCTTATGTGTTCACTATGTTTGGTGGTGCTATTAGTTGGATGAGTAAGTGGCAACCTATGGTTGCTTTGTCCACTACTGAAGCTAAGTACATGACAACAACTCATGCTTATAAAGAATCCATTTGGCTTAAGAGATTGTGTTCTGATGTTGGGTTTTGTTGGGACAGAAAAATTTAAAAATTTTCTTGTATTCATACTCACTCATATCTGACTAAGCCAAAAAATATTTTGCCCAAAATCAAAATAAAATTATATATCCCATGAAATCCTATAACTCTTATCACAAAATAATCTACAAGGTTCAAATTTCCTAACATCAAGAAGACCCCATTACAGTTACACCGATCCATGAGAAATCAGTTGAAATGAGTATTAGTGTGAGATTACTGATCGGGGAGAAGATTTCAGAGTATGCCGATGAAGAAAGTGGCACCGATGACCTTTCATTGGCAGGAGAACACATGGTTATGCCAATTGGTGTAAGAAAAGACCATCAGAGAGTACTCCAAAAACCTTCCCGACAGTGTAAGTCATATCGATGGAGGAGCTCGGTAAGACTCTCACTGATCACCCAATAGAACGGAGGAAACTAATGGTCATCGACAGGAAATGAGTATCGAAATAACAAATTAAGGAGATTTTGACACCATAATGTCTCGGCGATTGATTAAAATGTTTCAGTATAAGTCATGCCGACATGTATAAGGACCATCGGTGAAAGCGAGTGAATCAGAGCAAAGTTTGTAAGTCTGGCTAAAGCAACAACGATGTCGGTGACATATTGTGAAGGTCTCATAGATCAAAAGATATGAAGGACTATCGGGGAGATCATGATGATCAGGTGACTTGGAATAAGTTATTCTGATAACATATCTTACTCCGATAACAATGAGGATTATGTTCGTCGACGAGACTCTCCCTGACAACCATATCAGTAACACTTAACATATCGAGGAAGAACGTTATTCTTATAACGATGGACAAAGTCATGCTGATACATAGTAATATACATCACGAAATTGAAAGGGATATGAAATACAGTTTTATTGTTGTATGTTTCGGATACATACATTACTATGTACATACAATGCAGAACTCAAAGGAAGTTAAAGTTTAATATAAAGGATGCATCATACTTTAATGTATATTGAGAGATGCATTTCACTTTATATACATGGCGGAGCCGAAAATGAATGAATGAACTATGGTTCATAAAAGCAAGAAGTCCAGAAAGGAGATACAATTGAGTTTGTATGTATTAGGCATTGTATATGAAGTTTGGATACAAGTAGTGAGGAATAAGGTGGGTCCCGCTGCTTGCACATTGGACTTGTATAATAACAATGTATATCTTCGATATACAAGCCGAATATATAAGAAAAAATGTAGGTAAGAGATATAAGATGGATGTCAAAAGAAGTTCAATATAGAAAAGTCTTTGTATTTTTAAATGCTTGTATGTATACAAGATACAAGGACAAATGTATACAAGATACAAAGACAAATGCATATGAGATACAAATGAAATGTATATACAAATGCACGAAACACCACGTGGGCCCCATCGCTAATGGATATACAAGTTTATACATGACCGGATATGTAATTAATTCCAGTTTGTTTCATAAACTCGATGGAGTCCGCATCTTGTATGTATGTCTCGAATGTATATACAAAGATTGAAAGGAAGGAAATTTCAACACAATATAGAGGCCAACCACATATGTATAGGTATATGAGATTACAGAACATTTGAAGAGAAAGAAGGTTAAAATTAAGATGTTTTAATCTATTGAAGATAATTAATTAAGTGAAAAGCTGCATCGAGTGGTTGTCCGAAGGGTCACAACCCTAACAAATGCACACCGTATATATAAAGATGAAATCAAATCATCCACAGGATCATCATCACTAGAATACAATACATATAGTTTACAATGTTCCTCAAAGACCATGTTGCAAGTTTATTATTGAAGTAAATTGAAGTTCTCTAATTCAGTGGCTCTATTCTAGCATCAATTGTTTGTTAAGATTATTCAATTGTGTGGTTGTCTCCATTTCATTATTTCCTTGTTATTCAAATGAATATATCAAGTATATAGTTAATCTGTCAATGCACATTTGTTGTATCTGTGTGATTGAATAAATTGGTTTCCATTAGAGGAATTAAAATCCTTCTGATCAATCACAGTAACCTGGAAGTGTTAGTTTGGATTACTAAGAAGAACCATATAATTAGGATTGCCATTTTGTCTCCAAGTTAATATTATCTGTTATTCTTGCCTATTTCATTCAATTGGTTCCTTCAAGAAAGGATTAAATTACCTTCTAGTGAATTACAAGAGATCTAATTTTATTAGTTGGATTGTTAAGAGAGTTTGTCAGTCATTTTCCTGCATGTTTATACAAGTTATAAACTAAAGTATTGTTCCAAACAGTTAGAGTTACTGCCAACTATAAGCCACTAGTCTTAGTCTTCCATTTGACTTTCTTTACCCAACAAGGCACTGGTCCTATTTTAATATATCACTTAAACAAACCTTCATTAGTTAGGCACATTTATAACTTCACCTTGATATTGCTTGTACAATTTCTACCAACATTCATCGAATATTAGGATATAGAATAAATTAGCAAGCTTTTATCTATCCTACATCATTTTGTCACTGTAGGAAGATTTATTTATTTGGTCAATATATTTACATTCAGTCTGCTTCAATTTCCAAAGGTTCACCCACCTAGGTATAGCAGGACCTAAAGTGCAGGGAAGCATCAAACCCTAAAGGTTGATTCTGTTGCGTGAGTTCAAAAATGTTGTGAATCTAAGCATAGAGCCTGGCATCCTCTTAGGATTAGCAACTTGCATTTTTGAGACCTAATAGGTTTGATGCAGGGAAGATTACTATTTGTTGTGATAGTCAGAGTGCCATATGTTTGGCGAAGAAGCCTACTTTCCATGTGAGGACTAAGCATATTGATGTTTAGTACCATTTTGTTCATGACATGGTAGAGGATGGGAATGTAAACTTGGATAAAGTTGATACTTTGACGAATGTTGCAGATTCCTTGACAAAACCTGTGAACATAGAGAAGTTCAGATGGTGTTCAGAGTCTATGGGCCTCTCGGCCCCTAGCAATTAAATCATGGTGTTGATACTCCCTTTGCTCTTGAAAGGTGTTTGACAAGTTGGAGCATGTTAAGAAAAGTGTCTCAACCTTGCAACTTCAAAAGATTACTATTTTTCCCAGTTTTGGTCTTTTTGAATACCCTTTATCTTGGATAATGGTCTAAAACTTTCAAAGTTTCCAAAAGTTTCCAAATGAGCTAAAAATAGTGAGACTTACTATTTTTAGTAAGTTCTTTGATTAAGCTTGGATTGACCTAAAATTTTTCCCAGAAAGTGCAGAACAGCTAAGTGAACATCTCGAGTGAGTTTCATCTCAAGATCATATTAGGATTGTGAGATATTAAAGTTTCTTATTTTTTGAAACTTCCGAAAAAAGTCTTTGAACTCAATTACCATAATTGAAACTTCTCCAAATGTCCCAAAAATGGTCATAACCAATGAAGCAAGATATAGGGTGATAGATCTCTTCACGATATTTCTAATGCATCAAACGGTTCGTCAATCAGACACTTAGATCAAAAGTTATGACCTCTGGAAGTTCGACTTTCTATTTTTTGGGAAATGTAAAAACGTGTTGGACACATAAAAGAGCTGTAAAGGGGAGAGTCACACGTGTTGGTGTGTGGTTTGGTACATACAAGGCATCTTTTATTGGAGATAATTTGGGCGCCACTTTTGGGTGGTTTTAGCTCATGGTTTTGTAATTACCATTGGCAGTGTACTATATTGTATCTCCTATATATCAGGAGCTTGAGATGGAGGTTGTATGTAAGAATCTTATAGATGTCAAATTACCTCCTAGATCTCTGGTTGGATATACTCCTGTAAAAGCTTTCTCTGCAAGCATATTGTAATCTTCGTGATTCCTAAATAATATATTGGGTGGCTTTGGAGTGTGGAGTTTTTTACCTGAAAGAGTTTTCCCCATGTATATCTTGTGTTGTGAGTTTTGTGTTTGCATTTGGAAGTTGTTATTATCTTTCTATTAATGTACATCTTAATTTGTAACTATAAAAGTTGAAATTTGCATAAACCTTTCCTCAGTAGATCAGTGTAGGAAGTGTTTTCCGCATACCTTGCTTCCTTTCACCCGCGATCTGTGGAGGGGCAGAGCCCCCACACCACAACTCCGCTAGCAACACTATTTGGCGGGGTCTCCCCCACCACCACCATGCTTGTGGGGGGGCCCGCCTAGCGCTAGACCCCACGACAAAAAAAAAGAAACGTTTGTTCTTTATTTTATTTTTTTGATTGTTCAAATTTTTGAAACCCTAAAACGTTTCCAATGCAACAAATTCTCATTTGATACCACAACTTAAATTTCATTAAAACCATAGGTTTATGCTTATACTAATAATCATTATATATATAAAAAATTTAATAATAAAATCTCTGTTTTCAAGACAGAAAATAAAGTGAACATTCATTTCAGAATATAAAATGTTAAGTGTAATCAATTTAAATATATATAAAACTATGTATATATAAAACTATACATATGTTTATTTGAAAGCTCAAAGCTATAAATACATATTTCTATTTATTATTTTATTTTTTTGCAACAAGAATAAATTATCTATTCTTTCATCTAGATTAACAAGTAGCCATATTTTCTTTTCTTTGTTTTAAAACAATAGTTCTTCATTTTGGACACAACAGGAAAACTATATTCATCTGTTTTATTTTCAAACTAAGTTGAAAATAAAATAAGATATCTATCCAAGCATAATTTTCCATTCCTTTTATTTCAAGTAAATGAGACAAAATAACTAATAGAGAGTAGGGAGAGATTTTCAACTTCATTAATAACAATACTTTGCAAATAAACTTTTGATAAAAAAAATAATACTCTTTATTTCTTTCTTTCATTCAAAAGGTGAGATGTAAGATACAATACAAGGACGTGACCCATTTTTCTTTATCCCTTCCTTTTTACAAGAGCAAATATTGCTCAAGGCTTTACACACAGCCTTACAAAGAGAATTTTTTCTTCCCTTCGTAACACAAAGTAACTCAAGGAGACTCTTCTCCTTATTTCCCTTCACCTATCCCAAAACCTTCCAAAAGCCAAGACAACAAAACAAAGCCAATGGAGGTGCTCACCACCCAACCATAGGCTTTCTCACAAGCCTCCCCTGAGCTAGGAGGCCTACTAGCAACCTAAAATACACTCAAACTCAAGGGAGACATACACACACACAAACAAGAAGCACATTCCCAACCAAGGATACTCACAACACAAAATCCATAACCATGGATTTGAAACAAGGGGGAGAGAGTGGACTACTCTCCTCAAGCAGAAAGACATCAAGTTCATCTTCTCATCTCTTCACACTAATTACTCATATATCAACTTAACCATTATCTCCTCTAAATAATCTCCTATAACAACATAACCATCTCAATATTCCAATATTCACAAGGAGGGCACTCTTGCCTCTCAAACACAACCATAGTCTCAAATAAGGCCTTAAGCCAAACAATTCCTCTCAAGGAGTGAGCTTTCCCCAAGGAGATTCTCACCTCTCTCCAAACCCCAATTACAAGGCAAGCTTTTTCCACACAAGTGGTGAGCATTTACCATATACAACCCATCCCCAAAAAACATTAACTCAAAAACATTACACAACCAAAAAAGAGCATACCAATACATGAATTACATAAGCAAGTAAACAACTACCAAAATCTTGAAGACTCTTGAGAGCTTACCTCTCAAGCTCTCCAAGTTTGAAGGAGTTGAAGAAGATCTACACAAGAGTTCTCCAACACTTCAAACATTCCTTTCCAAGATCCAAGCTCCTCCCCAAATCCAAAGACCAAAAACAAGCCCAAAAAGAAAAGAACCCTTCTCTTCTCACAAAGAGGGAGATACATAGGTTTTTCCCACAAGCCTTGATGGATGAGAAGGTGACACTTGTCACCTTCTCCTTCATCCACACAACCCTCTCAAAATCCCCAAAAGAATGAGGAGGTGACACTTGTCACCTTCCCATTCAAATTTCTCCACACTCTCCCACAAATGCTCTCACACATGTGTGAGAGTATTTGGAGAGGGGATCACACAAGTGAGACCTCACAAGAATGAGTAGGTGACACTTGTCACCTTCTCATTCAACTTATGCCACACACTCTTCCACAAATGCTCTCACACGTGTGTGAGAGCATAGGGGAGAGGTCTCACACACGTGAAGGTTTTGGAAGCTTCCAAAGCATTCAAAGATAAGGGTAACCTTACCCAAGGTGAGTGGGATTAGCGAAGGTGGGATGGTGACTTGCCACCCACCTTCCACATCTCCCAAAATTCGTCACTTTACTCAAGGGCCAAGTTAAGATGACCATACAAGGGTTACACCAAGAGTTAACATGCTAAAAATGGCCCTAGACCCTAGGGGTATGACCTAGGGTCATTAATTAATCATTATTAACACAAAGGGGCTCATAAATCCACTTAAAAATAACTCATAAATATTTAGCACCAACATTGTGCAAACCAAAACAATACAACATCACAACTCTTCAAGGAGATCAAATAAAAAGGTGAAACCTTACAAAAATAAATCATCAATTAAAAAGCCCTTAAAGTATAAGAATGAAAATAGACATGTGGATGACAACTCATCATCCACCTCACTACTAGAGATCCTTAGGAGACTCATAAATCAAAGTGTACAAATAAAACAAATTACAATCATTCCAATTTCAACAATAACCTTAATCCACCTTAGGGATTAGGCTGATATTACTGGTTAAATACATGAGTTACTTAGTAGATCTCCAAAATTCCATTGGCTATGGAAATGCCTGCACACTTCGACACACACATTAATATGTCCAATGTATAAATAGCCGAAGCAACAAGAATTAAACACACATAGAGTCACTCAACAACCAAGTGTTTCAACACAATACAGTCACTTTCAAATATCAATGCATAGCCTTATCTCAACCTTTTCACAATTCATTTTATAATCATCAAAATCAGGTGTAACCATTGCAACAACTAAATCTCATGTAGAATAATATAATTTAATCACAATTCATTTCACAAAAATCAAGTGGTAACATAATCAACCACATTACAACTTATCCCTATGTTCAAAGATATGATCCTTTCTGATTTTCCTACAACACTGAAATCCATTCACATACGAAATCTAGACAATCAATGGTAAGGAAATTCATTTGCATTTAAATAGAAAAATACATAATCACTTCTAACTAAGTCGACATCATCATAGTCAAACAAAACATGATTCATCAAGTCAGGACATGTATCTTGTGCTCACAACCAACACAACTACCTTATAAAAAAAGATTCTCAACAACACCAAAACGACTCTAGGACAAGGTCACCATACCAAAACCAACAACCTATGCCTAGGTAAACAATACAATTAGGTCCAATAGTGCCACTAAACAATTGCACAAGGGTGGGCCTCAAATAGTAGAATGTACTTTAATCTTGTGACCTACTCATAATATTCCATTTGCTTGTACCATGCTAGCTTGGGTTTACTTTCATCAAATGGTTTGGTAGATGGAAAGATGATCATGTTTTCTTTGACCAATCTTTGGAAAACTATCTCTAACATCCTATTTTGGTTGTCCAATAGGAATTATTATATTAGGAGTATTTTGGATAGCTAGAACATGTTTTGAGTTAGCAACGCCATCAATAACTACATTTTTGTTTTTACTAAATGATTTGGGTTTATTAGGTTAATTTTGATCTTTGGAAAAGATTACCACAAGTTGTTTAGCTATGAATGAATTTTTAATTTACACACCTTTTTTGATAATTTTGTAAAAAGTAGAAACAAAATTGACTTGTAGGTGAAACACCATTTCTTGGTTTAGGTTTGCAATAAAGATATTGATCAATTGGTTTTTAAGTATTGTCCAAGGGAATCGACTTGCCAAACCTCTCCATCATTGTAAACCTAAGCTTCATGGAAATAGTGTAATCAAATACACATGTCATAAATAGAAACTTCTTGGATAGCCATGAAAAACTCTTTAACATGCTCTCTAGGATCCCCTTTTCCCTTATATTTATCCAACTTTGGAATATTGAAATGTAGTGGAAAGGGGATTTGTGTTATGGTTCTATCTAGTGAATAAGGACACAACTCTTCAAATGTAAATTAGACTTATGTTGAGTTTGGTTTCCTACTTGTAAGCCTCTTATTGTGTCTTTCATGGCTTGCCATTCTTGGTTGAATAGCATAGTAGAAGGTGGAGTGGTTATTTTTCTTGTGTTGATTGCGCACATACTACAAGTATGTTGCATTGTTGAGATTGGATTGATTTGGTTGCTGACTTAGATTGGATTGATTCTACAAATTTTTTTGATTGGATGGAATGTATTGGGTTTTTTGATTGATTGTTGGTCAAGTTTTGAGTGGATTGATTTTTTTGAGGGTTTTGATTATTGGGCTTAGATTGGTATAATAAATTAGGTTTCCATGGAAACCTGAGTGATGAAGCTTTTGTTTTCCCTTGATATTTGGGATCACGTAGATAGATAACTTATACTAAGTTCAAAAATGAAAGAAGAAAGAAAAAAGCTAAATTTTATTCTAAATCAAATGTAAACCTCAAGATTAAGCAAATTAAATTCAAATAACAACATGATATTCAACCATACATTTACCAAATATAAACTCCATTGATAAAATGAATGTGCTCAGTTGGATGTGGAGTGTGATATGATGTAGTTGCTCAACTATCTGGGTGATCCCACAATAGTGGGTTACACTTTTTGGCCAAAGTTGACATTGAAATGAACATTTTGAAAAAATCTTCACTTTCAGACACCTATAGTTGCTAAACCATAAGGAATTTGAAGATGATGTAAACTAATGATTTGTCACATTTTGTCCATATATTCTAAATATATATTTTTAAATTTTTTGGAATCAAATCATATTTCCTTTTCCATCTCCTTCAATAACTAGTTTCTAACAATAAACAACATTTTAAAAGAGTGACGTGTACTGTGTAAAACATAACTTTTTTTTTCTGTGAATGATAAAATTCTATTTGTTTTGAATTTAGATTTTTAACTATGATATCTAGAGGATGCATTTAGTTTCATAATTTTTTATTGAATAGTTGTCTTTTAATTAACTTTTGAAGTCAAACCAATTACAATTTAGACATAGGTGTACTGTATAAAGAATAATGTTTTTTGTATGTATCAGAATTCAATTTTTTTTTGGGTGTTGGAATAATAACATCAATACCTAGAGAACACGTATTTTTTAGATTTTTTTTTCTATATTTTCGTATTTTTTTGTATATATGCAACAGAGACCTTGATGTTCATTAAAAAAACCTACATTCATAAGAAATAAAAAATGAATATATAAATCAAATTAAATATATTTAAAACTATACTTTTTGGGAAGCTTATAATAAAGAATACATACTTACAAAACATAAAATTTTAAATGAATTCATTTGATCCCCAAAAAGGTAAATCAATAGTGGGTTTTTATCGGCATTTTGATAGGTGTAGAGGAGAGTCCATGATAGGTATGGTTTAAAACTAGCGGGGTTCTATCCAAGGGGTTTGATCAAACCCTATTCAATTAAAATCCTTTAAATGGAACCTTTCAAGGCTTAAATCATTATATTTTATAAAAATATGTGATTTCAACAAAAATCAGGATGTCCCAGAAAGTGTACCTATTGAAATTGGTGGATCGATTTGTGGGAACTTGTAGCTCCATTTATAATTTTTTGAGAGGGAAGATGAACTATGGGGATTCATTTGGAAGATCAATAATAGAGAATTAATGAGAGGATTCTCCTTAGATCAAGGAGAATATGAAGGGTATTGATTTAGTTTGTTCAAGATGAAGGGATGAGATTGAGTTGGCTAAAAATAGAAAAATTAATAAAGAATTAGTTGCAACCAAAAATAGAATGGAAAAGCAATTAGTTGACATTTACTTTTGGAAATGGTGGAGGGAAAATAGGTTAACTAAATAATAAAATATTTATCAATTAGTCATGTGGAAATTGAAGTAATTAAATAATAAATTAGGTGTGAGTTTTGATTTAGAATAAATTAAATAATAAGTAATTATTTAGTTAGGTGTGAGTCTTAATTTAATATTAGTATGGAATGGGCTAAATTAGGATAATGTCGATATGGTGTTAGGAGTGATGATAGATAAATGTAGGTTTCTAGATTTTGTATTGCCATAGAAATGTTTGACTATGTATTCTAGATCCATATGTTGCACAGTTTTATATGTTGATTATGGTTATTATTATTATTTTGTTCCATAAGCATTGGAGGTCACAAGGGGGACCTCCTCCCCATCAACATATTCACTTAACCAACTTATTCAACTTAGAAGCCACATATAAACCACATGTTACTTGGGGGAATCAAACTTGGATCTCCATTGTGAGAACCTTTGGCCTTTGCCATTCAAGCACAACCTCGTTCACATGTTGATTACGATTATTATCTAGTTCATCATTATGGATTATTTATTACACATCTTCGATATCTAGATCATGCTAGTCAAAGATGATTTTTAGTTAGATGTAGCTATTTGATATCATCTTATGGATTATATCACATTGGTTGTTTATATGGTGTGCTTTAGCTATCCCTATTATATGTAGATACACATGATGTTTTAACTGAGTGTACAAGCACAAGTTTGTCAACAATGATTAATTTAGAGATTATCAACTTGGGTAAATGTATGAGTCTTGTGATAACCTGTAAAAAATGTATGAGTGTTAAATTATATAAGTTTCTTATCTCTTCTTGTGTTTGCATTCAATCCTATTCCTAATGCTTGTAAAGTGCTTGTAAAATGACTAAGATATGTTAGAGTCAAAATGATTTTTTTTAGATTTAATCATGTTTTTTCCTTAGTGAATAAGGTGCTAAGAAAATGGATTTAAGTTGTGTTAGGAAAAGGGTGTTGTACACCTTGCACAAGTAATGAAATATTTTAATTTGTAAAATAAATATTTATTTGTGGTGCATCTAGGAGATGTGTTTAACGACATTAAATATTTATTTGGGTCCACTTGTAAAGTTGTATTGTAACATTTGTTATTTATTCTAAGTGTGGGATGCAAAATAAATAATTAATATTTGGAAAACTTAGTACCAAAAAGTGAAAAATTAGTATCGAAAGTAAATGAGGGGTTCAATGTTTTTGTGCTCTCATGGTTTTGAGACACATGTTTTTCCCAATACCATGAGTTGTATTTGTGTGAGCTTGAGTCTATATAAGCAAGCACGTGGCTAGTGGTTTGGGTTGGCTAGTTGAGTGGGATGTCATTGTATTTAGTTTCTCTTGTGAGTGCATATGTGAAGCATGGCATGGGATTTGTGGTTACATGCTTGGACACATGGAGGATGCATTGAAAGATCTTGATGTTTCAAAAGTATTCATGAGACTTTGTAAGTGCATTGTAATGTTTTATTTTTGAATAATACATTGAGTGTGGATTCTTTTGGAGGTTGGGTTTTCCCTCTTAAGGGTTTTCCTAGGGTATATCTTATGTCACCTTGTGGTATGTTCATCTATTCTTTTAGAATGGTGGATTCAGGTTATTCTGGTTAATAGTTGTTTGCATATTTATCTCTCATGGTGTTATGTGGAAATGTTCTTTATTTTTGTATTTTTCCTTTCAAGTGGTATTAGAGTCTGGTTTCTAGGTTGTGGGAGGAGATATCCCTAGTATTATAACCCTTGCAATGAGTAGATTCTTGTGAATAGTGAATCCATGGTCTTGCAATATGAAAATGAAGGTATTTTTAAGGTCATCGGTGTGTTTGTAGACTTGGGTTGTTGTAGATCTCGGGTTTGATGGAGCTTTGGTAGATGGGTTTTTTGTTAGGGCTCTTTTTGTAGGGGTTTTAGATGTGAGATTTTACTAGAGGCATTCTAGGAAAAAATAGACTTCACCATTCAGTCCAGAAGGCCCAAAAACCTATACTTTGATATAAAACTCAACTATATTTGGACTCAAAAAAATTTTGACCATTTTTTCCCTAGAAGGAATCTGTAGGGGATCTTTTTGGTCATACAATTGTATGGATATGTGCACTATGGATGGGTACATCTTGTACTATGCAGGCACAAGAATATTTGAAGGTATTTTAGATTTAGTTGATAAAAAATATTATATTAAAATCTTTGCCATACCAAGTGACGTTTGCAGATTTAAAAATATTTAAATTCATATGGGGGTGTCTATTGGGCATGGAACCACATGTGGATAGTTGGTACTGTTTGGCAAGATGTGTGTACAAAGGGTAGGTGGTGGTACAACTATTGTCGACCATGCAGGAGTTCAGTGTTGGCGGTTCCCACCAAGCAGGGCTTTAAGCCCCCAATCCTAGCTCATGGTTGGGTTGGCCAGGCCTTAGCCACCTAGAAAGTTCTAATGAAAATTAAAAAAAAAACATTAAAATAGATTAGATTCCTATATTAGGTCTGGAGGTTGAAAATAGTAAATCAAATTTGAAAAATATTTAAAATCTGCCACCTAGTCTATGGTAGTGCACCATCCAACATGCCACCACCACCAACCCACCACTCCAACACCACCAATGATATCATCCATATGGATATTAACATCAATGTTTGTACAAACAGGTTGGCCAAGGGGCCTCTTTTAGCCCTCAAAGTACATTTTCTTCGAAGGGGCATAACCTTCACCCATGGTATCAGAATTTTGAATTCTTATAGGTATCAGAAAGCTCTCTCTAAGAACTACATAATGGTATAGGTTTGGTATTTAGATTTTTTTTGTTTGTATCTTTATTTGGTGCCTAAAGCTAGGCATTGCTCTAAGATAATTAAATGGTCATAACTTTTGCATAGATAATTAGTGTCGATAGAAAAGTGATCCAAAGGCAATGGATCTTATAAATGACAAAAACCCAATACCTTCACCTTCAAACCAAGTCCTCCACAGTCAATAGAATAGAGTAGATGCACCCAAATCTACTAGCTTTGTTCTCTTTGATGGATTATAGATATGATGAGATGTTGATTGCTCAAATCTATAGCATAACACTAGTGTGAGGATGATAGATGAGAAGATGTAGAGTGATTTGGACAACATGATATTGTATAAAGATGTGAATGTATTAAGAGCCTCAAAATGGCTTAGGTGAGGCTTCATTTATAGGAGATGAGGGATATAAATGGATGGCTAGGATTATATTAGTGATGGATGGCTAGGATTAAGTGACACAAGGAGTTGTAGTCAAGTGACAAGTGTTTCATGAGGGTTGAATGAGAGGAATAAATTCAAATGGCTTCCACATAATAAGGATTAGAAGTAACATCATTTTAAAGAAGATAAGGTATGGATGGAGGAAAAGTATGCCCCAACCACCTGAAAGAATGACAAGGAGGAATGGATGGGATAAAATTATCAACTACAACTAGATTTTGGATTTTGAATAGGCATTGGAGAGCATTTTCAATATATCATACAATGAATTATATGGATTTTTATTTGGATGTGCAGAGAGAGGTTTGTACTTGTTTGAGCTCTTGTGGGAGCTTGAGATTAGGGGTGTGATTATGAGAGAATTCAGATGAAATTTTGGGCAGAAACTTGTGGGAGTGCATGTTTTTATGAGACCAATAGATGGTACAATAGATCATTAGATTTGGTGCTTCCTATTATAGATTTATAGGTGTTTTCATAGTATGCATTTTGATCGATACAGGTACATAGGTTATCTTCTACTTTGAGGACATTGATGATACACATGTCAAAATAGGAGTCTCAATTCAGTGGGAGTTGAGTATAGGTATAGAGATGGTGATGATTATGGTGTCATGGATATGCAGGTAAATTTGAGCATTGGAACGACATGCTCATGTATGCAATTGATAGTTTTGGGTTATGATGATTGATTCATGATTTCAAGTGGTGGTGTGGTTCAATGTTAGGTGGGAGGAGGAAGATGCCATATAGTTTACTACATTGCATTTACAATGTGTTTCTTATAATTGGTGGCACCATGGTTTGGTCACACAAGGACATATCATTGTGAAAATATTTGATGATTTTAGTCAAAGGATTTTGGACTGCTTTGAGTAAAAAGATGAGAATAAGTATTTCAGAGAACTTGTGGGTATTAAACAACAATACTTTGTGGAGTCCCATGTTGCTAAATTTCAATGATTTGCAATAATGGTTCCTAACATTTCTAAAAAAGGAATCACTTTTCTATTTTTTGAATGGTGGTTTAAACCCCTCAAAGGTATTGTTAAGGATTTTGCACCCATTACTCTATAAAGGAAAATTCCTATCCTGATCCAAGGAACCCACCGTTGTGTAGCATAAAGGGGACTTTTAAAAGGGGGGATCATATTCATGGCCAAGGAAGACCACGCCTTGAAACCACCTACAATGAAGAAGGCAGATGACTATAGAAAAAATGAACTCAAATGAAGGAACCTATGTTTTTATTGAAAGGATCCATGGGAACCTAACCATAGATGCTTGGGAAAGTGCCAAACCCATTATATTGAAGTAATATTTGATTATGATTCATATCCAAAAGAACCTAAGATGCACCAACACAACCAGCCATAGAGTAACATAAGCCTAAAAATGGGGATCAAAGTACAAACAATGACACAATCACAACTCTTTAAGAGCACCCAAATGTCATCCATTACAATTTTGAGGAGTGTTCTTCAGATAGAGGTTAATAGTGCTTATTATAGTGGGGTGACCCAAAATTTTATTGATAAGGGTGACAAAGATCTTATACTTTGGTCATGTCATTAGTGCTCAAGGGTGTTCAACTAGATCAATAGAAGATCTAAGTCATCTTGTATTAGCGTCCTCCTACCACATTGACATAACTAAGAGGAATCTTTGGCCTTTGTAGCTATTATAGGAGATTTCTTAAGATTTTTTCACAAATGGAAACACCCTTAATTGATATGATAAAGAAAGGATCTTTTGCATGGATAGAAACAACTCAAGAAGATTTTGATAATCTTAAGGAGGTAATGAGTTCATGCCCTATTCTTTCTATCCTAGATTTCTCACATCCTTTTTTTGTAGAATGTGATGATTCAGGAGAGGGAATTGGAGTTGTCTTGATGTAGAAGGTCATCCCATATAATTTGAAAAGAGGAAATTGAAAGAATAAGAAAAAAGATTCTCTATCTATGATAAATAAATGTTGGCTATCATTCATGCTTTGGCCAAGCTTTGATGATATTTGGTTTGTGGCAGATTTGTGGTGAAGACGGATCATAACAAATTGAAGTTCTACCTTGGCCAAGATGACTTGAATGACATACAACAAAAATGGGTAAGTCCCAAGATTATGATTTTGACATAAAGTACATGGAAGGAAAAAATGTAGTAGGTGACGCTCCTTCTAGAAAGCCTACTCTATGTTCTACTCCTATTATCTCTACCAATTGGAAAGTTACTATTATGGTAGAATATGTTAAAAATGCATTGCTACTAATCTCCTTGATGGAAATGTGACATAAGATCAATTTATACTAGCAGATGGTCTCATTCTTTATAAAAATAGAATAATCCTAGTTATTGAATCCCAAATGAAGGAGAAAATTTTAAGGGATTTTCATGATGCACTATTAGCAAGTCACCCAGGATTCTTCAATACCTATAGACAAACTAGGGAAATGTTCTCATGCAAAGGACTTAAGAAAGATTTCCTAAAACACATTAGAGAATGCATAACTTATTAGCAAAATAAAGTAGAACATGTTTTTCTAGTAGGATTTCTTTAGCCACTACTTATCCCAAATTAGAAGTGGAAAAGTATATCCACAGATTTCATCATAGTTCTCACCAAAATACAAGGAAACTATTGCATTTATGTTGTGGTGGATAGGCTAATGAAGTATGCACACTTATTTTCTATCTCTTTAGAACTCAAAGCACATCAAATGGTTGATTTATTTCTTTGATAAGTGTTTAGGCCACATGGGTTGCCTAAAAATATTACTAGTGAAAGAGATAGTAGATTCCTTAGCTCTTTTTGAAATGAACTATTTCATTTGATTGGTACATATCTCAATCCCTACATAACCTATCATCTCCAAATAGATGGACAAACCAAAATACTGAACAAGTGGGTTGAAGGTTATTTGAAGAACTATATTTTAGATCAGTAGTCAGATTGGGTTAGGTGGTTACATTTGGGAGAATAATGCTACAAACTATCCACCATATGTCCATTAGAATGTCTCTATTCATGGCATTATATGGTTGGATTTAGTGTTCATAGATAGTAGAGTGCCAGTAGCCAATGAATTGGTGAAGCATAGCTAGGGGGTAAGTGCAGGAAGATGGGGGGCCAAAAAGGGGTCTTAAGTGGCCACTTTTCTTCTGAAATTAGGAAATACTGGCCTTGGATGAGAAATTGAGCATAGTTACACTCAAAATTTGGAGATGCAACCAAAACAATGTTCGTAGTGCTCCGAGTCTACTTTCAAAACTACTATTTTGTTTTGAAAATGGCATAGATTAAGGGGTTCAAAAGAGGAAGCCACAGAAATTGGTGTCGTTTCTGTCAAAAAAACATGACATAGCATGTTTTGTGGCTCCCTCAAAAGGTCAACTTTTTTTTGGTATTTTTAAAATCGCTTCACTAAGAAATTAGCTAATAGCATGTAGTTTATGCTTGATTTTTTTGATAATTTTTTGATGAATATTTGATTTTTTACTAATTTTCAAAGTGGACACATCCTAAAAAATAGAATTTTGGCCATGCTACCCCTATAAATTTTGAAAACTAATTGAAAATCATTTTTTAATTTTTTTAATATTTGTAGAATGGAGTCTAGTTTCTAAATATGTAATTTTTTTGAAATTTGAATGAATAGTTATTTTACAATGAAAAAAAGACCAAACAGTGGTTTTTGCCTAAAAACGGACACACAAACAAAAGAAATTAAAGATGAAAGGCTTAACATTGTTAAAATGTGAAAAAAATCACATCGTCAAATAGCTAAGAGAAAGCCTAACATTACCCAAGTGTTTGATTTGTTTGACCTTGAAACACGTGCAAATCTGAGGGTTAGCACGAACGAAATTATGTGAAATTTTGAAGAATATGGACAAACACGTATGTGACTGTTCATAAGGCACTCCAAGCCTTTGGGTTGGGAATCCAAAGCAAATCCCAAGCGCAAGGCTTGGGATTCCCAAAGCAAGACATAACGTGAGTGAGTTATAATGCGCTCGCGTTATGTTTTGCTTTGCATTTTTCCTTTCCTGCAAGTCTATTGTTTGTCATGTTTGACATAATGCGAGCGTGTTATAACACACTCGCGTTATGTTCCCCTTAATTTTTTTTACGTTCAAGGCTATTAATCATGAGGGTTAAGGGATAAGGGATAGGGTTGGAGGGTTTAGGGATAAGGGATTAGCGTTTAAGGTATAGTATTGAGCCCGTTGAGGGTCTAGGAATAGGGATAGCGTTTAGGGTTTAGGGATGAGGGATTAGAGTTGAGGTATGACAGATTAGGGTTGAGGGTTTAGGGTTTAGGGTTTAGGGATAGGGTTGAGGGTCGAGGGATTAGAGTTAAGGGTTGAGGGATTAGGGTTTGACATTGAGGGTTGAGGGTTGAGGTTCAGGGGTCAAGGGTTTAGGGTCAAGGGATTAGGGTTAAAGTAGAGTGTGGAGGGTGCAAGGATTAGGGATAGGGTTGGAGGGTTTAGGGATAAGGGATTAGGGTTTAAGGTATAGTATCGAGTCTATTGAGGGTTTAGGAATAGGGATAGCATTTAGGGTTTAGGGATGAGGGATTAGAGTTGAGGGATGATGGATTAGGGTTGAGGGTTGAGGGATTAGGGTTTAGGGATAAGGTTTAGGGTTTAGGGTTGAAGGATTAGGGTTTAAGGTATAGTGTTGAGGGTTGAGGGTTTAGGATTAGGGTTTAGGGTTGACAGATTAGCATTTAATGTCGAGGTTAGGGTTAGAGTGTCGAGAGTAGAGGGATTAGGGATAGGGTTTAGGGTTGAAGGTTTAAGGATTGAGGATTGAGGCTTTAGGGATGAGGGTTTAAGGCTTAAGATATAGTGTCAAGTGTTGAGGGTGTAGGGATAGGGTTTAAGTTTTAAGGGTTAAGGGTTGAGAGATAGGTATTAGGGTTTAAGGTATAGTGTTGAGGGTTGATGGTTTAGGGATAGGGTTTAGGTTTGAGGGATTAGGGTTTAGGGTTGATGAATTAGGGTTTAATGTTGAGAGTTGAGGGTTGAGGTTGAGAGATAGGGTTAATGGTCAAGGGATTAGGGTTAAATAAGAGTGTTGAGGGTAGAGGGATTAGGGTTTAAGGTATAGTATCGAGCCTGTTGAGGGTCTAGGAATAGGGATAGCGTTTAGGGTTTAGGGATGAGGGATTAGAGTTGAGGGATGATGGATGACGGATTAGGGTTGAGGATTGAGGGATTAGGGCTTAGGGACAAGGTTTAGGGTTAGGGTTGAGGGATTAGGGTTTAAGGTATAGTGTTGAGGGCTTAGGGATAGGGTTTAGGGTTGAGGGATTAGAGTGAAGGGTTGAGGGATTAGAATTTGACATTGAGGGTTTAGGGTTGAGGGTTTAGGGATAGGGTTGAGGGTCGAGGGATCAGAGTTAAGGGTTGAGGGATTAGGGTTTAACGTTGAGGGTTGAGGTTCGAGGGTCAAGGGTTTAGGGATAGGGTTGAGGGTCGAGGAATTAGGGTTAAAGTAGAGTGTGGAGGGTATAAGGATTAGTGATAGGGTTGGAGGGTTTAGGGATAAGGGATTAGGGTTTAAGGTATAGTATCAAGTCTGTTGAGGGTGTAGGAATAGGGATATCATTTAGGGTTTAGGGATGACGGATGACGGATTAGGGTTGAGGGTTGAGGGATTAGGGTTTAGGGATAAGATTTAGGGTTGAGGGCTGAGCGATTAGGGTTTAAGGTATAGTGTTGAGGGTTTAGGGATATGATTTAGGGTTGAGGGATTAGAGTGAAGGGTTGAGGGATTAGGATTTGACGTTGAGGGTTGAGGGTTTATGGTTTAGGGTTAGGGTTGAGAGATGAGGGATTAGAGTTAAGGGTTGAGGGATTAAGGTTTGACGTCGAGGGTTGAGGGTTGAGGTTCGAGGGTCAAGGGTTTAGGGATAGGGTTGAGGTTCAAGGGATTAGGGTTAAAGTAGAGTGTGGAGGGTGTAAGGATTAGGGATAGAGTTGGAGGGTTTAGGGATAAGGGATTAGAGTTTAAGGTATAGTATCAAGTCTGTTGAGGGTTTAGGAATAGGGATAGCATTTAGGGTTTAGGAATGAGGGATTAGAGTTGAGGGATGATGGATTAGGGTTGAGGGTTGAGGGATTAGGGTTTAGGGATAAGGTTTAGGGTTGAGGGTTGAGGGATTAGGGTTTAAGGTATAGTGTTGAGGGTTGAGGGTTTAGGATTAGGGTTTAGGGTTGACAGATTAGCATTTAATGTCGAGGTTAGGGTTAGAGTGTTGAGGGTAGAGGGATTAGGGATAGGGTTTAGGGTTGAAGGTTTAAGGATTGAGGGTTGAGGCTTTAGGGATGAGGGTTTAAGGCTTAAGATATAGTGTCAAGTGTTGAGGGTGTAGGGATAGGGTTTAAGTTTTAAGGGTTAAGGGTTGAGGGATAGGTATTAGGGTTTAAGGTATAGTGTTGAGGGTTGATGGTTTAGGTATAGGGTTTAGGTTTGAGGGATTAGGGTTTAGGGTTGATGAATTAGGGTTTAATGTTGAGAGTTGAGGGTTGAGGGTTGAGGGTTGAGAGTTGAGGTTGAGGGATAGGGTTAATGGTCAAGGGATTAGGGTTAAATAAGAGTGTTGAGGGTAGAGGGATTAGGGTTTAAGGTATAGTATCGAGCCTGTTGAGGGTCTAGGAATAGGGATAGCATTTAGGGTTTAGGGATGAGGGATTAGAGTTGAGGGATGACAGATGATAGATTAGGGTTGAGGGTTGAGGGATTAGGGTTTAGGGACAAGGTTTAGGGTTAGGGTTGAGGGATTAGGGTTTAAGGTATAGTGTTGAGGGTTTAGGGATAGGGTTTAGGGTTGAGGGATTAGAGTGAAGGGTTGAGGGATTAGAATTTGACGTTGAGGGTTTAGGGTTGAGGGTTTAGGGATAGGGTTGAGGGTCGAGGGATTAGAGTTAAGGGTTGAGGGATTAGGGTTTAACGTTGAGGGTTGAGGGTTAAGGTTCGAGGGTCAAGGGTTTAGGGATAGGGTTGAGGGTCAAGGAATTAGGGTTAAAGTAGAGTGTGGAGGGTATAAGGATTAGGGATAGGGTTGGAGGGTTTAGGGATAAGGGATTAGGGTTTAAGGTATAGTATCGAGTCTGTTGAGGGTGTAGGAATAGGGATAGCATTTAGGGTTTAGGGATGAGGGATGACGGATTAGGGTTGAGGGTTGAGGGATTAGGGTTTAGGGATAAGATTTAGGGTTGAGGGCTGAGCGATTAGGGTTTAAGGTATAGTGTTGAGGGTTTAGGGATAGGGTTTAGGGTTTAGGGATTAGAGTGAAGGGTTGAGGGATTAGGATTTGATGTTGAGGGTTAAGGGTTTAGGGTTTAGGGTTTAGGGTTAGGGTTGAGAGATGAGGGATTAGAGTTAAGGGTTGAGGGATTAAGGTTTGACGTCAAGGGTTGAGGGTTGAGGTTCGAGGGTCAAGGGTTTAGGGATAGGGTTGAGGTTCAAGGGATTAGGGTTAAAGTAGAGTGTGGAGGGTGTAAGGATTAGGGATAGGTTTGGAGGGTTTAGGGATAAGGGATTAGAGTTTAAGGTATAATATCGAGTCTGTTGAGGGTTTAGGAATAGGGATATCATTTAGGGTTTAGGGATGAGGGATTAGAGTTGAGGGATGATGGATTAGGGTTGAGGGATTAGGGTTTAGGGATAAGGTTTAGGGTTGAGGGTTGAGGGATTAGGGTTTAAGGTATAGTGTTGAGGGTTGAGGGTTTAGGATTAGGGTTTAGGGTTGACGGATTAGCATTTAATGTTGAGGTTAGGGTTAGAGTGTCGAGGGTAGAGGGATTAGGGATAGGGTTTAGGGTTGAAGGTTTAAGGATTGAGGGTTGAGGGTTGAGGGATTAGGGTTTAGGGATAAGGTTTAGGGTTAGGGTTGAGGGATTAGGGTTTAAGGTGTAGTGTTGAGGGTTTAGGGATAGGGTTTATGGTTGAGGGATTATAGTGAAGGGTTAAGGGATTAGAATTTGACATTGAGGGTTGAGGGTTTAGGGATAGGGTTGATGGTTTAGGGATAGGGTTTAGGGTTGAGGGATTAGAGTGAAGGGTTGAGGGATTAGAATTTGACGTTGAGGGTTTAGGGTTGAGGGTTTAGGGATAGGGTTGAGGGTTGAGGGATTAGAGTTAAGGGTTGAGGGATTAGGGTTTAATGTTGAGGGTTGAGGGTTGAGGTTCGAGGGTCAAGGGTTTAGGGATAGGGTTGCAGGTCGAGGAATTAGGGTTAAAGTAGAGTGTGGAGGGTATAAGGATTAGGGATAGGGTTGGAGGGTTTAAGGATAAGGGATTAGAGTTTAAGGTATAGTATCGAGTCTATTGAGGGTTTAGGGATGAGGGATTAGAGTTGAGGGATGATGGATTAGCGTTGAGGGTTGAGGAATTAGGGTTTAGGGTTGAGGGATTAGAGTGAAGGGTTGAGGGATTAGGATTTGACATTGAGGGTTGAGGGTTTAGGGATAGGGTTGAGGGTTGAGGGATTAGAGTGAAGGGTTGAGGGATTAGGATTTGACGTTGAGGGTTTAGGGATAGGGTTAAAGGTCGAGGGATCAGAGTTAAGGGTTGAGGGATTAGGGTTTAACGTTGAGGGTTGAGGGCATTTTCTATCAAGAACTTGATTATGAGGGCTTGCCCCTTCATTGTTATGCCTATCATATGGCGGAGCATCTGGCAAGCTCTTGTAGGAAAGAGATGTGATCAATGTAAAGGATGTGATGAATCTACAACAGGACAAAACGTGAGCGCGTTATAATGCGCTTGTGTTTTGTCTTTCTATTGAAACGGTAAAAAAGTGGTTACCCCTGTGATCCAGGCCCACATGCTCTATTTTCTTACTGATTCTGCGCGTGCTCTGACAAAAAAGAAGTTCTTTCATGCTGTTGGGAAGTTCACATGCACATTTGACACATTGTACCACCTTTGCATGATCTTTCCACCACCTTTTCTACATTGCCAACTTGAGAAGGAGGAAATAACATAGTTTTCACACCATGTTTGAGATATATCTATTCAAGTTTTAATTTTTGTAGTGTTGCAATGTTAATTGTGATTCAATTTTAGGAATTTAACATTATAGATTGGTTAATAGTATTGTTGTTAGTAATTATATTTGAGTGTTATTCAATTTAACATTGAAAAGGAAGCAAGTGGTGAAAAACTCAAATTGTTGAGGAGTTTGATGCAAGAAGAAAAAACACTACATAATTGGCTACTCTCTCCATTCGAATCTTCATTTTTTAGGTATGTCAAGTCTTTACATGCATGTTCTTTACATTTTTCTTAATTCAAATTGAATTACTTTATCATGCTTTATCATACATGTTTAAAATAGACACATTCCCAATCAAGAAAGTAGCCTACAATCTCACATGATGCCATGTATATTTTCTACACTTGGGCTCTTTAATAATTATGTGTAATAAACAGACCTTAACATACCATGATGTCAAATGATACAAGAATGAATCCTTACAACATAATAAAAGTACAATCCCACTATTATCTTGTATTCATTTCTTAGGAAGTAATATTGGTCTCTTTATCATGCTACAGACAAATTCTCTGTCATGCCAAGGAAATGATCAAGAATTAAACCAACATAGGAAGAGATAGAAGCTAAGAATGCAAAGAAAGTAGTGGCTATGAGGGAACTTCCTGAGAAGAGGAAATTGGACACGATAAATGAAGACATACCAATTGAAGAGGAACCACAACCATCACAAAGAGATATGGTATTGGCGGCACAAAGAGAACGAATGCAAAAACTTCGTGGTACGAGAGATTTGAATACCATAGTTGGAGACATGTCCTCTACCGCAAATCAACATGTAGGGACACCATCTACCTCATCTCAAGTTGAGAGTACATCATCACTCACATGTGATGAAGGAGGTACGCCATTGTTCCCACCTCAACCTCAAGGTATGTCATCTATTCCATCTTCGATCGAAGGTATGCCATCTAACCCATCTCATTTAAATATTGATGAAATTCCTAATGTTGAGATGAATTTACCTAACTTGACACTAGCTAGAATTTTGTATAGAAAGCTAAAGTATTTGATTGATATTGATGAGAATATTTTACAGCTAATGGAAGGTAAGATTCCAAAACGCACTTCTAGAAGATATGCTAATAAGATTTGGAGATTGTTCTTTGAAAAGTTAAATGAGACTGCAAGATGTCAACTATTTGTCGAAATGATGCGAAGTATAAAGTATAGGTCTATCATGAAGATTCTTGGGTTGAGAACATCAGAGGCGTCAAGTGAAAAATCTATTGTCAAGAATCTAATGAGTGCGTATGAGAGTGTGGGTAACACCTCACGCACAAAAGATAGTAATGCAACACGGCATGTGATTACATGACTATAGTAAGTAGTCAAACGAGGAAAGCTCCTCTCATTATAAAGACAAGTCAAGAATTGAGAATTAATAGGAAAACTTTATCAAGAGCCATTGGAAGATGCCAAAGAATTGAGGACACTAATGCCAATGAATTATGGGCGTTCTCGGGGAGACTACCATGAAAAGATAAACCAATTGTTGAAGAATTGAGATCACTAATTGAAGACTTTTGGAAGAATTACACAAGGGTATCTCGGAATCAAATGGATGTGGTAAGAAGGAGAATCAGTAGTCAGAATTGCAAGCCACATCCAAAGTATTTTTTGGATGAGAATCAAACAAAGTTTTATGGTAAATTTCTAGAGAAGTATCCTCAAATTAAAATTTGTCAAAGATATTTTGAATTGCTAAAACCTTTCTATGTTAAGATAAATCACACACGCACTACTTGTTGTTGTAGATTACATATTGAATTTTCTAACCATTTTGATGCTTATAGGTCTATATGTTTAGATATGCATACTAACAATGATTTGCAGGGTTGTGCCATATGTGCCCCACCAACATCTTCAAGAGACTTCATATCAAGAATTTTATGTGAAAGAGAGGAAGGTCAAATATTCTACAAGAAATTATGCTTGGATGGCACATGTCATCGTTGCGGTGGCTTGCAACATTTGCCAATATGTGAACATATGGAAATAACACATGCGGTTGGAAATGAACTAGTAGAGTTTGGCAACTATAAAATAGTGGCATACAATACAAAAGATGGTAAAGAAGCAAAGAGGTGTGAATTAGTTATTGAAAAGATTCTAGTGTATCAGTTTATGCCTATATTTCGTGACAGCATAGTGTATGAGTATGCAAGACATGCCCATAGAGCTCGATGGTTGGACTTGCAATTCAAGTTATGCAAGGACACATTTCCGGTTGGTAGCATTGTTTCAGTCGTCGACTTTGCAGAGAACTATAGTCTATAGCCACAGTGCGAGGTGCAATCACAATATTACAACTCCACACAAGTTTCTATATTTGTGCACATCGCATTCATTCATGCGAATGATAGTACAGAGGATGACAAAAAGATCAAAAGGGAGTATAATTTCTATATTAGTGATGATCGCATGCATTCTACGGATTTCGTGCAAGGTTGCTTTCAGGTGTTCTACAATGATTTGGCTAGAAGGGGCATATCGTTCAGTCAACATATCATATGGTCGGATAACTGTGCGTCACAATTCAAGAACTCGTGAAATTTCTATTGGCTGAGTAGGAGGCATAATTTTATAGGTATTCAACATATGTGGAACTTTTGTGAGGTCGGGCATGGAAAGGGGGAGCATGATGGTGCAAGAGCATGTATCAAAAGAGCCATAGCACGAGAAGAGTTAAAGTATAAAGACAATGCAAAGTTGACAGATGTAAAATTGATTATCGAGTCGTGTAATGCTTCCATGGGTCTAGGTAATGAAGGTAAGTCTTTAGTTCGTAGATTTTTTTGGTTGATAGATGATACTAACATTGCACCATATGACGATTGTTGTACACTGATAGGATCAAATGAGATGCACTCTTTCAGAAGGTCAATTGCAGGTTCATGGAGTATCCATACACGAAAGATGTCATGCTTTTGTTCTTCCTGTACAATTCAAGTCTGGGATGAGTGCGAGTCAAAGGAGTGGGTTGACGACAATTAAGTTATCTTAGCCCACTTGACACGTATCGACCCCTGATGGCACTAGAACTAACACAGATGGAATCGTCAGTTGACTTTGACCACATATCAGATTTAGTTCAACCAGGTAATATAGGGCACATATATGCATCTAATTTCATCTAGTTCAACCAGGTAATGTCATCTTACTTTGTAGTGTTTTTGTAATGTTGAGTAATTTCATCTAATTTGCTACACATATCAATGTAGGGCACGTATATGCAGTTATTGCAGATGAAGATAATGAAGAGGGAACAAATTATTACTTATGTCATTGTGTTGAGGCCAAAAAGAAATTGGAGGCCCTTGTTACAGATGGAGAAAACATCGAACACCCTACAGGCTCAGTGGTTATTACTGGAACATGGCTTAGAAGGTACCCAGATAAGAGTGTTAATATTTGGCTATTTTAGGACTTTGACACGCATCAGAAGATTCTTCATTACTCGAACCTTGTCGTGACATCCAATGTTCATTTGATAAAGTATCGGGGTAGACCTTCGAACAAAATATTGTGGAAAGTGCGTGAGTCTGACCATGAAGCAATACTTGACACAATAAAGAGTAGAGCAGACCCAGATGGTTCATTGGATTAATTTGTAAGTATTCACATTGATTTTGTAAAGTTATGTTACATTGAGTTGTAAGTATGCACATTAATTTGTAAGGTTTGTCTTTTTTTATTTCCTCCTACATTTTTACACATATGTACACATTTTTACATCATCATGTTATGTATTTTTGGTGTCCTACTCCTGATGCGAACAAACTCATAACTCACCCTACTTCCTCTAGACACCATTTGATGATCTCTCCAACACTCTGGATCCAGGGCGCCCAATCATGATGATGACCTATATACCATTCTCCCAAGGTGCTCATAATGAATGAAAAGAAGACCAAGGGCGCCTAAGCTTAATAGAATTATTTCTTTCAAATTTGGTGTCCTGCTCATGATGTGACCAAACTGACTGTTCCAATGCATCCGGATGGGTACATTTACGCTAGGCATGGTCCTATTTTTCACCCAAACATGTCGAAACAGTCTGAGCTACATTGTACTGACGATATCCTTGAAGAGTCCAAAGTGCAAAAAGGTAGCAATCTTTGACGAGATGTTACTCATAAACTGTGTCACTTAAACATTCTGTCTGAGGCAACACGATCACATAAAGTGCCTCTACAATAACCTCTCTTAGTTTTTTATATCTCTGAGGCATTTGCCCGTGGTGAAAGGTTTTGCTGCCCCAAAAATCGTCAGAAGGAGGCAATGTAAAGTTGCAAAGGGGTGTAACTTTTGTCCTGCTCATGATGTGACCAAACTGACTATTCCAACGCATCTAGATGGGTACATTTATGCTAGGCATGGTCCTATTTTTCACCCAAACATGTTGAAACAGTCTGAGCTACATTGTACCGACGATATCCCTAAAGAGTCCAAAGTGCAAAAAGGTAGCAATCTTTGATGAGATGTTACTTGAAAATTGTGTCACTTAGAAACATTCCATCTAAGGCAATGTGATCACGTAAAGTGCCTCTACAATAACCTCTCTCGATTTTTTATATGTTTGAGGCATTTGCCCGTGGTGAAAGGTTTTCTACTGCCCAAAAAATCATCAGAAGGAGGCAGTGTAAAGTTGCAAAGGGGTGTAACTTTTGTCTTGCTTGTGATGCAACCAAACTGACTATTCCAACGTGTCCAGATGGGTACATTTACGCTAGGCATGGTCCTATTTTTCACCCAAACATGTTGAAATAGTCTGAGCTACATTGTACCGATGATATCCCTGAAGAGTCCAAAGTGCAAAAAGGTAGCAATCTTTGACGAGATGTTACTCAAAAACTGTGTCACTTAGAAACATTCTGTCTAAGGCAACGTGATCATGTAAAGTGTCTCTATAATAACCTCTCTCATTTTTTTATATCTCTGAGGCATTTGCTCGTGGTGAAAGGTTTTCTGCTGCCCCAAAAATCGTCAGAAGGAGGCAGTGTAAAGTTGCAAAGGGGCGTAACTTCTGTCATGCTCCTGATGCAAACTGACTATTCTAACGTGTCTGAATGGGTACATTTACGCTAGGCATGGTCCTATTTTTCACCCAAACATGTCAAAACAGTCTAAGCTACATTGTATCGACGATATCCCTGAAGAGTCCAAAGTGCAAAAAGTTAGCAATCTTTGATGAGATGTTACTCGAAAACCATGTCACTTAGAAACATTCTGTCTGAGGCAACGCGATCAGGTAGAGTGCCTCTACAATAACCTCTCTCAGTTTTTTATATCTCTGAGGCATTTGCCTGTGGTGAAAGGTTTTCTGCTGCCCTAAAAATCGTCAGAAGGAGGCAGTGTAAAGTTGCAAAGGGGTGTAACTTTTGTCCTGCTCCTGATGTGACCAAACTGACTATTCCAACACATCTGGATGGGTACATTTACGCTAGGCATTGTCTTTTTTTTCACCCAAACATGTCGAAACAGTCTGAGCTACATTGTACCCATGATATCCCTAAAGAGTCCAAAGTGCAAAAAGGTAGCAATATTTGACGAGATGTTACTCAAAAACTGTGTCACTTAGAAACATTCCGTCTGAGGTAACGTGATCATGTAAAGTGCCTCTACAATAACCTCTCTCAATTTTTTATATCTCTGAGGCATTTGCTCATGGTGAAAGGTTTTCTGCTGCCCCAAAAATCATCAAAAGGAGGCAGTGTAAAGTTGCAAAGGGGTGTAACTTTTGTCCTGCTCCTGATGCAATCAAACTGACTATTCTAATGCATCTGGATGGGTACATTTAAGCTAGGCATTGTCCTTTTTTTCACCCAAACATGTCGAAACAGTCCGAGCTACATTGTACCCATGATATCCCTAAAGAGTCCAAAGTGCAAAAAGGTAGCAATCTTTGACGAGATGTTACTCAAAAACCGTGTCACTTAGAAATATTTTGTCTAAGGCAACTTGATGACGTAGAGTGCCTCTACAATAACCTCTCTCATTTTTTATATCTCTAAGGCATTTGCCCGTGGTGAAAGGTTTTCTGCTGCCCCAAAAATTGTCAGGAGGTAGTGTAAAGTTGCAAAGGGGTGTAACTTTCGTCCTGCTCCTGATGTGACCAAACTGACTATTCCAACGCATCTGAATGGGTACATTTACGCTAGGCATGGTCCTGTTTTTCACCCAAACATGTCGAAATAGTCTAAGCTACATTATACCGACGATATCCCTGAAGAGTCCAAAGTGCAAAAAGGTAGTAATCTTTGACGAGATGTTACTCAAAAACTGTGTCACTTACAAACATTCCGTCTAAGGATACGTGATCATGTAGAGTGCCTCTACAATAACCTCTCTTGGTTTTTTATATCTCTGAGACATTTGCTCGTGGTGAAAGGTTTTCTGCTGCCCTAAAAATTATCAGAAGGAGGCAGTGTATTAAGTCAGGATGAAAGCCTATTCACTCTGGGTGCCTATTTTTCACCAAATCACACATGCGCCTTGAACAAGTGATGCTACAAGTGGTGAACAAAATGGGCGCCTTGAAGAATTGAGCCCTCCAAGACATCTTGCAATTGCCTAAAAGTCTAAAATTTACATAAGTGAGTTAAGGTGCCATTTTCCATCTCCAGAGCCTCCTTTGAGTGCCTTAACATGGAGTGAATGTTTTAGTCTATGAAAGATTGTGCCTAAAGAATATAACAACCCCTTGAGTCACTAGGATGAACTAAGTTAACAAAATGAACTTCATTGAGGGAGGCGCACTTGTGCATCTAGACAACTCTAGTTTAGCGCCTGAGAAAAAGCATGTTTAGAGACACCCCTCGAATGAACCCTCTAGAACCAATAACCATAGCTCAAGATCCATAACCATGAGAAGATAAAGCATTAAAAAAATTCATCTAAAGGATGGGAAATGTTGGTCATGATGTTATTCATTCACAAACATAGAATAAAAGTTACACAACAACCTTTACTCATCTTGAAAGATACGATGAATTCAAAGAATTCACGATCCCAAGTCTCCGTTGATTAGGTCTTAATCTACTGACGTTACTCAGTGGTTGATGTGCGTTGCTGTTTTCCATTCAGGGGCCTTACGTGTTTCTGCACTGTTCATCATCATCATCTTCAAATATCCTGCTCTGGATGTTCGCTCTGCATCAGTCTTCAATAATTTCTACCTCTGCACTGTAAATTTAGTCAAATAATGTGCATACAGGCTGATATTTGCATGATTTCTACCATTATTTATGATTCTTTGCATGATATTTTCAATACTACATGCATTTAACTCAAATATGCTAAGGATCTTCAGTTACCTACGGGATTTCAGCATATTTCACTGTTTCTGCTTGTTATTTATCATGATTTGCAGTTATGGTGATGAATTAATGAAATTAAAAAAAGGAAAAGGTTCAGAGAGTGAGATTCCTAAAATTACTGGACTTAGATCACTGATTCACATACAAGCTCCCATACTTGCAATGAAAAGAAGGAAAACTAGAAATCATACTTCACCAGGACATTCCACAAATCCGCATGATCTAGTGCAAAGCTTCAAAGGAAAGTTGACAACTATATGTAATGAAATGAAAGCGCTTCCAGTTGAACACAGCATTCACCAGTACATATCCAGAAATCAACAGAAGATTACGTAAAATTTACAATAAGATTGTAATCTGGAACTTCATATTCATTCAGTATGCTCAAGAACAGGTACATTTACAGTGATCTGAAGAAAGAACCTTGACATTTCAACAATTCTATCCTCATTAGTCTCAGCAATCCGATCTCCTAACTTATTCTGCAGTAATTGACTCTTTGCGCCAGATGCGTCTATGTATTCTAATTTATTTCTCCTCCTAAAATGACAAGCTCTGGATGTTATATAGAGCAACTGCCAGAAAACGGTTACAATGATCCAAGGATCAGGATCCTCTCACAGCAAACAACGGCCTAGATGAAAAGCACATGCTTCGTCAGTTAGCAAATGTACAGCTGGCACAGAATATTCCAGCATCCTCAACTTGATTCAGCCTCCAGCTGGCGAACAGCATATTTGACAATATCCTCCTCATGTCTGGTCCGATGCTGACTCCATGCGCAACTTTGCAATGCTCAGCTTCAGCAGCATCATGATGATTTCAATGTTCAGCTTCAGCAGCATCATGATGATTTCAATGTTCAGCTTCAGCAGCATCATGATGATTTCCTGCAAGTAAACAGACAAACATAAGGTTCATCATCATCATGATAAACAGCAGGAAGTAAACACTTTATTTAAACATACCTCCCCATGTGCAGCTACAGGCAAACAGGTCTTACCTGTGAAAATATGCACTAAATGCATAAACAGCATGAAAACAACCAGGTCAACCCCGTTGACCCAAAATCAGGCAGTCGGGCTTTCAAATTTCTATCGCTTCATGCTTTTGCCCATTTTCTTGTATATCGGGTTCAAAATATGATGATGATGATCTCAGATAAACAAGGAAATAATCGCCTCTCAACCATCCTTAGAAACCGGCCCTGCATCATCATCATATTTGCATCGGGGTGACTACATATGATCAGTGTGACAATTTTTTCTCAGGCCGACGGCAACAGTTATACCGACGCCAAAAATATCATGATGATGACCAACTATATATCTTCAAAGTGGCTGCAGGATATCATAAAATATGATGATCCCCCTTTCCTAATGTTCTGATGAAAAGCACATCAGGATGCTCTATTTTTGCACACTCGGGAAAGAAAGACATCGTCATCATCATCATGATGAAGACAAACAGGAGGACTCGGAAAATGATCCTGCCGCTGAGGAAAATCATGATGACGTCATCGTCATCATCAGGCTTCAATAAAATGCAAAGGGATGACGTCATCGTCATGTTTCGTTAAGACAGGAGGTAAATGGAATATCGGGTTCCCTCTAAGGAAGATGACCAGGTGGATGAAAGCAATATGACCCCTTTTTTTCAGCCAAGGCAAACCGCTCGAAAGGTCAGGATGATGAACATCATCATCATCATATACGCACTGGGCGATCAAAAAATATGATCCTGCTGAAAGTCCTGAGGACGTCATCAGGATATCCGGGGCTTATGTTAATCCTCGAAGATGACGTCATCGTCATCATCATATTGGCGAAATGGATCATGCCTTGGAAAATATCCTGCCGAAGGAGAAGGTGATGATGACGTCATCGTCATCATCATATTTGCAAAAGGTTATACTCGTCGGCAGGATGATATTACGAACTGTTGGGAGAGACAAAGATCATGATGACGATGTTCAACATGACTTAAGAAATGAAAAAACACCCTCCGCTTCGAAAGATAAGGTGATCATCATGATCACGCAAAAGGAGGTCAGGAGGATATTAGGAAATGCCGGGTCTCGAAATATCATGATGATGTTGATCACCAAGACTTGGTCGTGCGCGCAAATTATGCAGATGGCAGATTTCTCTAAGTAAGGTGACGATGATCATCAGCATGATATTATCACATCGGGTGATTTTGGAATATCATGATGATGTTCGCAATGCGAGAATATCATGATGCTGACAATGTTTCTAAGGTTACTCAATGGGTAAAACACACTAGCACTTAAGATTGACGTCCGGATGTTTCGACCTCAGGATATTATCGGGGGGCTTTTCAAATATCATGATGATGATGTTCACACAGCAATTATCAGGTTTGACCAAAACTTTGACCGCTCACAACTCCCTCATATGGACGAATTTTCAAGTGATGCAAAAGGCAAACCTGCATGAAATTTCAAGCTCTTTCTAACCATGAAGTCATAGAAACAAAATATGAACTTTGAAAAACTAACCTCATGATGATGACCTACCTCATCCTGACCTTCATGATGATGATGTACCGGACTTACTTTTACCAAACCGCCAGAAACAGACAACACAAGCCAAAACAAAAGCTGGGTCCCTGTTTTGCCAAGTCAAAATGGGGCGTGTTGTGTAACCACACAACAACTTGCCACCAAAGAAAAACAACAAAATTCAAATAATTCAAGTGATATGAACATATTCATCTATAGTATTCTAATTCTGTCTAAGTAAATCATCATGATCTTTGAATGATAAAATTTCATTATGGTGATAAAGCTAACAAAGGATCAGGTGTGTGCAGATGATTAATTATCCTCATCTTGAAAGCAAGTTGAAAACATAAGTAACTGGTGTTAAACTACATAGTTGGAGATCATCCCTCATAGCCAACCCGGATAGAGCCTTGCTGCCAGCAGGTGTCTATAACCCCGGCAAGGTTATCTATACAATCTCCCTAAGTAGAGCCCCACTGCCAGCAGGCGTCCATAGCCCCGGTAGAGTTACTTAGATGGCCTAATTTTATTTAGTTTCTGATTTTCTTTTAAAAATTTAAATTTGATATCATCATGTTTGCTCATTTGTACAAGGTGTAGTCACTTGCAGCTTTAGGTTGGAGATTGTATTGGTAGCAAGGGAGTCCCTTTAGATTTTTCACTTAACACCTATACTCATATCTTCAACAAACCCAAGGCTGTTAGGTGTTTCATTGTGTTTGATTCACTTTGGACAAGAAAAAGTACCCTGATGAAAAGACATCATAAACCTGATCATGAGTATTTATCAGAATGAATTACAATCTATATCTAAATCTGATCCCATCACTTGAATCTTAACAATTTAGTTATTTTCTTAGGTGATGAAGTGCATCATCCTGACTTACCAGAACAAGGTCTCAACCAACAAAACAACAACAACAACAAGCAAACACTGTACAAACAACTATACAAATATACAATATGATACACAGGACTGCCATGAGGTCACTCAGGCCTGGAAATAATGTTTGAGGAATTGTCCATTGACTGGCAATGGGACATCCTCACCTGTCAGGTTCTTAAGCCTATAAGTGCTGTCTCCTAAAATTTCAGAAATCTGAAAGGGACCTATCCATAGTCTGTCAAACTTACCATGATCACCTTTCCTTTCATGGGCTTTATCCCACATCAGGACTAAATCCAATATCCTGAAAGCTTTAATTTTGGCTCTCTTGTCAAACCAACGTTTGACAACAGCCTGATGTTTTGCAAATTGGTCAATTGCTTGGCTTCGTTTTTCTTCCAGATGCATCAACTGAAGCAACCTGACTTCTTGTTTATTATCTATGCCTAGGTAGTCTTGGGCAAACTGCAGAGTAGGAATTTTCAAGTTTACAGGGAGGATAGGATCTACCCCATATACTAGCTGGAAAGGTGAGTTTCCTAATGCAATTTTCATTCTAGTTCTGTCTACCCATAAGGCATATTTCAGAAATGAGTTCCATTCCCTGGGATTTTTCTCTATCAATTTTCTTATGATACTCAGTAAATTTTTATTGGTGGATTCTGCTAATCCATTTCCCTGGGGATAGTAATTGGAGGAGAACTAAGTATGATCCCATGATCAAAAGCCCAACTTGACAATTTAGTGGAAATGAAGGCAGAACCATTATCACTTACCAATGCATAAGGAGTTCCATACCTGGTGACAATGTTGCTTTCCAGAAATTTAATGACATCATCAGCAGTACAAGTTTTGCTGCTGATAGCCTCAGTCCATCTGGTACAATAATCAGTGATTGTTAGGACATACCTCTGGCCTGAAGAAGATGGAGGATTGATTGGTCCTATGAAATCCATGCCCCATTGTGCAAATGGGCGCTCCTCCATCACCGGCTGCAATGGTTGTGCAGCATATTTTTCTCTGTTGGCAGCAACCTGGCAAACATGACAACATTTAACGTGATCAGCTGTGTCTTTAAAAATTGTAGGCCAGTAATATCCTGCTCTGAGGATTGCATGTGTGGTGGCCAACGCTGATCCGTGGGCAGTTCCAAACTTGTCATGTAGCTCTGTCAAAACTTTATTGGCTTCTGGTTTCTCTAAGCATCTCAGGTATATCCCTTCATGATTCCTTTTAAACAGGGCTCCTCCCTTCATCATATATTTCTGGGATCTCATCTTCAAGGCTCTTCTCTGTGAAGCCTGCATCCTCGAAGGACATCTTCCAGTGATCAGGATGTGCCTGATGTCTGAATACCATTCATTATTGTCCTTCTCATCCATCACATACTGCTGACTGATGATGTTTGGATCAGTTTCAGATATCATCTGGCTCAGAGCCTGTCCTCTTACTAGCTTCATGGGTGTGATCTCCATGTCATATTCTTGTAGTACCGTAATCCATTTGGCCCTCTTTTCACCAGGTTCACTCTGCATCAGCAGCATCTTTACTGCTGCATCTGGTACCACAGCAATCACTTTGCTTCTCAGTATATAATGTCTGAACTTTTTTACTGCTCTGACTAATGCAAGTGCCTGTCTTTCAACATCTACATATCTCAACTCAGCATCCCTGAAAGGACAGCTCATGAAGGCAATTGGTTTCTCTTCTTTATCTTCATTTCTTTGAGTTAACACTGCTGCAGAAGTATGTTCTGAAGCAAATGAGTAGATGTAGAAATCTTTGGTATAATCTGGACTAATGAGGACAGGAGCATCTGAAATGGCCTTCTTTATATCTTCAAAAGCAGCTCTGGCTTCTGGTGTCCAGTCAATTTGTGCATCCTTTTTCAACATGGCATTCAGTGGTCTGACAATCTCAGCAAAGCCAGTGATGAACTTCCTCACAAAATTTATCTTACCAAAATAAGATTTAAGCTCCTTTTTGCTTCCTGGAAGTGGTAATTTCATAATAGATTCCACCCTGTCAGGATCAATGATAATCCCATCTTCTGTGATTAGGTGGCCTAGTAACTTTCCTGTTGTTACCCCGAATATGCACTTCTTGGGATTCAAAGATATTCCATATTCTTCACACTTCTTTAGCACACTTCTGAGGTCAGCAACATGATTTCCCCTTTCTTTGGAGAACACTGTCAAGTCATCCATGTAGATGACTATACACTTTCCTATTAAGCCTCTGAAGGCTATGTCCATTGCTCGCTGGAATGTAGCTCCAGCATTTATCAATCCAAACGGCATACGTCTATATGCAAATATCCCCCATTTTGTAGTGAAGGCAGTCTTTAATCTGTCAATTTTGTCAACCATCACTTGGTTGTATCCTGAAAACCCATCCAAGAAGGACATCATCTTGGCTCCATTTACCATCTGCAGAACCTCATCCAAAGAGGGCAAAGGATAGTTATCCTTTTCTGATGCTCTGTTCAGGTTCCTGAAATCCACACACAATCTGATGTCTCCATTCTTCTTCCTGACTGGTACCAGATTTGCCACCCAAGTGGAGTGCCTTACTGGAAATATTACCTGGGCATTCAACAACTTCTTGACCTCTTCAAGGATGATGGGCTCAAGCAAAGCATTGACTGGCCTCTGCTTCTGTCTGAAGGGTTTTGCATCTGACTTGAGGGGTATAGTATGTGTTATGACAGAAGTGTCGTACGTCTTCAGCTCGTCATAAGTCCATGCAATTACATGTATATAATCCTTAAGGGCTTGAGTTATTCCATCTAACTCTTCAGGTGTACAAACCTTACCCAACAAGACATTCTTCTTGCAATCAGCTTGTCCAATATTCACCTGTGAATATTGACCTCCATCTGCCTTAGGCAGATCCTTATGCTTGAGCATATTATCCAGATCAAAGGCTCTTTCTAACTCAATCATACCTTTGGGAATTGTGTTGCCAGGCAACTCTAAAATCTCATCTTCTTCCCAGACATGATCTTCCATACCACTTTCATCTATGATCTGAGCTTCAAATACATCTCTGTTTGATATGAAATCCAGGATGTGTTGATCATCATCAAACACTTGGAGATTGGTCACATTGTCAGGTACCGAAGGTACTGACACCAATTCTACTGAAAATCTCTTCAGGCCAGATATAGACAGTGGTTCCAGCGTACTGGCGGCCTGAGCAAGTGCATCTGCCCTTTGGTTCTGCTCTCTTGGCACGTGAACGATGTTGAAGGCATCAAAGTCTTCAATCAGGTCCCACACACGATGTCTGTAATTTGACAGCTTTCTGTAGTTACAAGAGTAGATTCCTCTTACTTGCCTCACAACTAGTTCTGAATCTCCAAAGACATGCAGGATCTTCACCTTCTTCTTATGTGCAAACAACAGTCCATGAATCAGAGCTTCATACTCTGTGACATTATTAGTGCAGGGGAACTGTAATCTGTAAGCTGCTAAATGGGATTTCCCTGATGGATCAGTAAGATCAATCCCTACTCCAGAACCTTGCTTGGATTTGGATCCATCAAACCTCAGGATCCAAGGCTTATCTTCAGCAGGACATTTATTTGAACCTTCCTTTTTCTTTGCAGCTCTGGCTGCTGCTCCGCCTGATATCCACCTTAACTTAGGTGTGTCATCTTCAAGCTTCCTCTTTCCTTTATCTGATGAGCCTGATGGCTTTTCTGTTTTCTCTTCAATCCTAGCAGGAGGATGATGCTCGGCACATACCACTGCATGTTTCTTCAAAATGTGTAAGCACAGTGAGCAAGTGGTTTCTGAGTGAGGCGCCTCATGCAGCCTACACCAACTTTTGATTAAAACCTCCTGGGGAGATCTACACTGTTGTGTCATTTTTTCTATTTCTTTGACCAGAAATTCTTCGAACTTCGTCAGGTCACTGCCTTTGTCCTCATCAGACAACTCGTAATCCGGTTCCATGAAGCAATCACTACCAGGAGTGATCTTTTCCTTTCTCACATCATTTGTCTGATTGGACACCAGGATCTCTTCTGTTTTTCGGATATGATCTTCATCAGGATCCATCGACTCTTCTGTTCCTGCAGAAGACAAATAAAAATTAGTATCATCATCATCATCAGATGTAGCACTCACCTCAGAATATGATGATGATGCCTCACTATACGTCTGCTCCAGCATGATCATGTCTATGCATGGTTCGCAAGTCTTTTCCGAGTGTGCTTCTCCATGCAATCTGCACCATCTGTCAATCAAAATATCGTTAGCAGGTATATTTAATAATTGACAACGTTTTATCTGAGTAGATAAATGCATCTGAAAATCCCTGAAGCGATCTATTTCATTCTCATTATCAGGATCATTATTAAGTTCTACAACTGGCATATCCTCATGATAATCATCATCATGATGATGATGAACATCAAGCATCAGGACCTCTTCTATTTGGACAGTTTGCGGCCTGATGTGATAAACTCCAGGTTCTACGTTTACATACATGATCTCATTTATTCTGTTATATTCGGTGATCATATGTTTCATCCTAGGCTCAGCATCAATCCTGATCTGATTAGGTATACCTTTCCATGGCAACCACATGTGACTGAAGTCTGTGGACATGTATCCGTTAAGCGTTTTAGACCAGTCCCGGCTAAGCAACATCCCATATGTATCAGGTATGTCAACTACCTGAATGTCAATGTAATACTGGATCCTAGGATCAGACGCTAGCTGCATGTGAATATGAGTGAGTTCTCCTACGACACTTACTTCTGTCTTGTCCAGTTGAGTGACCTTCTTTAAGGATTTAGCAGGATGCAGTCCTAATGCGTTGCATATTGACAAAGGCATAACGTTAGTTGAGGCTCCTGAATCAACTAAGCAGTTGTGCAAATTCTTACTGAACATTCTTATGGTGAGGAGAAACGGAGGTGATTCAGTTTTGTCTCTGTACAAGGTCATGTGAGAGGTTTCAGCAGCCTGGACTGTGGCTGACACTTTGGGCTTGACAGTGTTATCTTTAGCAGTATGATCTCTGCTATTGGATTGACTCGAAAGGTGATTATCCTCTTTAGAAGCAGGATCATCCAGCGACTTCATGAATGCCCTTTTGATGGCAGGAGTTTTCAGTAACTCAGATAGGGACAGGCTGATCTTGATTTTCTTCATTTCATCAGCCAAATAGCTGACTAACCTGTCAGACTCATGAGGTGCATTTGCAACTTTTGTTCCTGTGTTTTGAGGAGACAAGTACTGAGCATTCACCTTAGGGAACCCAGGGTTATTGCTAGCCTTAGGATCAGGAGGTGTGTTGAAGTTATTTGGAGGTAGAGATGATGTCAATGGACCGGCAGGTCTGTTGGCATTACTCCTCAGGTTATAATTATGCTTACCAGGGTATTGCTGCTAGTATGCATGTACTTCCTCATGCTCTCTTGTAGGTTCATTTTCATCCTCAAAAGGGAAGACATAATTTGCTTCAAAGGTTAAGGCAGATTCTTCACAGGTCTGATTATAATCCTGATGAGGCTGATTAGTGTATGTTTCCAGCACAAAAGCTGAGTCATATCCACAAGGAACTATTTCATTTCCTTCTGCCTGAGGTGGATTTCCAGAAGTATTAGACACTTCAGTCTGAAAGATGCTGGCAGCAATTCTAAATTGTGGACAATCTAATTCTGCATGTGCATTGGTGTTGTGGATCCTGCACCAATTAGTAAGGGCTGCCTCAGCAAGATTGACTCTAGTAGTCTGTTTGGTTTCACCAGGAGGCTGATTGTCTAGGGGTGATGGTAATGAACCATTATTTGGCCTGGAGTTCCACACTCTAGGCTGCCTAGGAGGATTATTGTTATTTGCAGCATTACTGTTGAAGTTATTGTTGTATCCTCTGTCAGGGTAATTTGGTCTGTCATTAGAATAACTCCTATTCTGACCTGACTGTGAATAAAACCCTTGATTTCTCAAGTGTGTCACTTCTGTGGTGAGCTTTCTCAACTGAGCAGCAATTTCTTTGATTTCCTCTTTCTCCTCTTGAACTTTGGCCACTACATTTTCAGGCTGAGGCTGGAAAAAAGAAGATCCATGGTTATTGTGGGATAGATCTGTACCCTGAGGTGTCTGAGTATGTGCAGGATATTGTGGCAATTGGCCATTTCCATTAAGAGGAGGCATGATACTCAATGGAGGTACTTGCAAAGGTGCAGGCATGATTGCTGGGGGCATCACTGCTCCATTTGGATATTGTGCAGGATATTGTGAAGGATAAGCTGCAGGATACTGTGCTGGATATTGTGACTGCATGCCAGGCAAAGCAGGGAATGCTATATTTGGAGTAGGAGCAGGTATCAGCTGTTGATTTACCTTGATAGCTTCTTGAAAAGCTCCTGTCAATGTGGTGATCGCAGGATGTGTTCTCCTGATGAACATGGCGGTTAATGGATCCAAGGCTGAATAATAAATACTTCTAGCAGCATCATCAGCCACCACATATGGGGTAACTAGCTTGGACAACATTTTCTGGAACCTAGCATTGAAATTTGCAATAGGTTCATGCTCCAATCTCTTGATTGTGGCAAACGGGTGGTAATTCATGGATGGATCAATAGGGACCTTGAATCTGTCAAGAAAGGCCTTCTCTAAGACAGCCCACGAACCTACAGAAGATTGACCAAGACTGATGAACCAATTATAAGCCTCTTCTCCTAAGGAAAAAGGGAATAATCTGCACACCACATCCTGATGCTCTATTCTGGCTCTGCAGCAAGCTTCTTTAAACGTCCTGATATGATCATCCGCATCCTGATAAGGATGGTATTTTGGACAAAGCTTGTCCGGATACTTTGGTAACTCATGATACGCAGTAAAGGTCAATGGTGATTCTGCTGCAAAGAACAACATTGCAACCCGAGGGAGCTGAACTGGTGGTGCAGTTGGCTGAGGTTGGACTAAAGGTATACCCTGAGGTTGAACAGGAGGTGTCACTGGTATACCTGAAGGTATTTGCAAACCAACAGGAGTTACAGGAGGAGATCCTGGTGAAGTTCCAGACGCACTAGACTCTGGAGTATGGTGAACGTCTACAGTCTTAGGTCTAAAACCTCTGACAGGCAATTCTTCGAAAATTTCACTATGTCTAGACCTGGTATTTATCCTGTGAGCCAGGATTTCTCGATTTGGAGGCCAATTAGCTGAAACTTTGCAAATATTGGCTGGATTCCACCGGACGAGGTGATATTTGCGGTCAACTTGCAAATCAGACTGAATATTTACGCGATATTTGCGAAGATACTGCAAATATGATAGGATATTGGGATATTTCGACCGGTAGCACCAGATCTTACGCGTCTAAGGCTCAAATCCTCAAAGCTTGAACAAATTTATGCATCTTTAGCCAATATTTAGTGAATTTAAAGAAATCTACTGCAAAGCTTGCAATATTTATGTGAAATTTGGAAATCTTTACACAGAATGTGCAAATACAAACTTGTCGCAGCAAATATTTACGCAATTTGATGAAATTCACAAACGATCTGAAGTTACCTTACTCTGAGCGTTATCAAACCTGGAAATACTGATGATGAATGTGATCTTCAATCCTTGGCCCTCCTTCTAGCGCCAATTTATGTTGGTCATGATGTTATTCATTCACAAACATAGAATAAAAGTTACACAACAACCTTTACTCATCTTGAAAGATACGATGAATTCAAAGAATTCACGATCCCAAGTCTCCGTTGATTAGGTCTTAATCTACTGACGTTACTCAGTGGTTGATGTGCGTTGCTGTTTTCCATTCAGGGGCCTTACGTGTTTCTGCACTGTTCATCATCATCATCTTCAAATATCCTGCTCTGGATGTTCGCTCTGCATCAGTCTTCAATAATTTCTACCTCTGCACTGTAAATTTAGTCAAATAATGTGCATACAGGCTGATATTTGCATGATTTCTACCATTATTTATGATTCTTTGCATGATATTTTCAATACTACATGCATTTAACTCAAATATGCTAAGGATCTTCAGTTACCTACGGGATTTCAGCATATTTCACTGTTTCTGCTTGTTATTTATCATGATTTGCAGTTATGGTGATGAATTAATGAAATTAAAAAAAGGAAAAGGTTCAGAGAGTGAGATTCCTAAAATTACTGGACTTAGATCACTGATTCACATACAAGCTCCCATACTTGCAATGAAAAGAAGGAAAACTAGAAATCATACTTCACCAGGACATTCCACAAATCCGCATGATCTAGTGCAAAGCTTCAAAGGAAAGTTGACAACTATATGTAATGAAATGAAAGCGCTTCCAGTTGAACACAGCATTCACCAGTACATATCCAGAAATCAACAGAAGATTACGTAAAATTTACAATAAGATTGTAATCTGGAACTTCATATTCATTCAGTATGCTCAAGAACAGGTACATTTACAGTGATCTGAAGAAAGAACCTTGACATTTCAACAATTCTATCCTCATTAGTCTCAGCAATCCGATCTCCTAACTTATTCTGCAGTAATTGACTCTTTGCGCCAGATGCGTCTATGTATTCTAATTTATTTCTCCTCCTAAAATGACAAGCTCTGGATGTTATATAGAGCAACTGCCAGAAAACGGTTACAATGATCCAAGGATCAGGATCCTCTCACAGCAAACAACGGCCTAGATGAAAAGCACATGCTTCGTCAGTTAGCAAATGTACAGCTGGCACAGAATATTCCAGCATCCTCAACTTGATTCAGCCTCCAGCTGGCGAACAGCATATTTGACAATATCCTCCTCATGTCTGGTCCGATGCTGACTCCATGCGCAACTTTGCAATGCTCAGCTTCAGCAGCATCATGATGATTTCAATGTTCAGCTTCAGCAGCATCATGATGATTTCAATGTTCAGCTTCAGCAGCATCATGATGATTTCCTGCAAGTAAACAGACAAACATAAGGTTCATCATCATCATGATAAACAGCAGGAAGTAAACACTTTATTTAAACATACCTCCCCATGTGCAGCTACAGGCAAACAGGTCTTACCTGTGAAAATATGCACTAAATGCATAAACAGCATGAAAACAACCAGGTCAACCCCGTTGACCCAAAATCAGGCAGTCGGGCTTTCAAATTTCTATCGCTTCATGCTTTTGCCCATTTTCTTGTATATCGGGTTCAAAATATGATGATGATGATCTCAGATAAACAAGGAAATAATCGCCTCTCAACCATCCTTAGAAACCGGCCCTGCATCATCATCATATTTGCATCGGGGTGACTACATATGATCAGTGTGACAATTTTTTCTCAGGCCGACGGCAACAGTTATACCGACGCCAAAAATATCATGATGATGACCAACTATATATCTTCAAAGTGGCTGCAGGATATCATAAAATATGATGATCCCCCTTTCCTAATGTTCTGATGAAAAGCACATCAGGATGCTCTGTTTTTGCACACTCGGGAAAGAAAGACATCGTCATCATCATCATGATGAAGACAAACAGGAGGACTCGGAAAATGATCCTGCCGCTGAGGAAAATCATGATGACGTCATCGTCATCATCAGGCTTCAATAAAATGCAAAGGGATGACGTCATCGTCATGTTTCGTTAAGACAGGAGGTAAATGGAATATCGGGTTCCCTCTAAGGAAGATGACCAGGTGGATGAAAGCAATATGACCCCTTTTTTTCAGCCAAGGCAAACCGCTCGAAAGGTCAGGATGATGAACATCATCATCATCATATACGCACTGGGCGATCAAAAAATATGATCCTGCTGAAAGTCCTGAGGACGTCATCAGGATATCCGGGGCTTATGTTAATCCTCGAAGATGACGTCATCGTCATCATCATATTGGCGAAATGGATCATGCCTTGGAAAATATCCTGCCGAAGGAGAAGGTGATGATGACGTCATCGTCATCATCATATTTGCAAAAGGTTATACTCGTCGGCAGGATGATATTACGAACTGTTGGGAGAGACAAAGATCATGATGACGATGTTCAACATGACTTAAGAAATGAAAAAACACCCTCCGCTTCGAAAGATAAGGTGATCATCATGATCACGCAAAAGGAGGTCAGGAGGATATTAGGAAATGCCGGGTCTCGAAATATCATGATGATGTTGATCACCAAGACTTGGTCGTGCGCGCAAATTATGCAGATGGCAGATTTCTCTAAGTAAGGTGACGATGATCATCAGCATGATATTATCACATCGGGTGATTTTGGAATATCATGATGATGTTCGCAATGCGAGAATATCATGATGCTGACAATGTTTCTAAGGTTACTCGATGGGTAAAACACACTAGCACTTAAGATTGACGTCCGGATGTTTCGACCTCAGGATATTATCGGGGGGCTTTTCAAATATCATGATGATGATGTTCACACAGCAATTATCAGGTTTGACCAAAACTTTGACCGCTCACAACTCCCTCATATGGACGAATTTTCAAGTGATGCAAAAGGCAAACCTGCATGAAATTTCAAGCTCTTTCTAACCATGAAGTCATAGAAACAAAATATGAACTTTGAAAAACTAACCTCATGATGATGACCTACCTCATCCTGACCTTCATGATGATGATGTACCGGACTTACTTTTACCAAACCGCCAGAAACAGACAACACAAGCCAAAACAAAAGCTGGGTCCCTGTTTTGCCAAGTCAAAATGGGGCGTGTTGTGTAACCACACAACAGGAAATACCTCTTAGATGATAGTCTGCCAAGTAGACCAGGAGTGGGGAATGAGAATGCTCGTCGAAGATACACCAAGCCACAATGACTCACTCCAATAAGAATCTTCTCTAGGTCCATAATTAACTCACGCCCATATCCAAGTGAAATTCTCCTTGGTCTTCCTGCTAAAACCTCTAAAGTGTAACCATCTCAACAAGTGTCTCTAATCCCAAGAGAACTCTAGCCTCACCCAAGTCTCAAAGTATGTATGAGAACCTACAACCAATCAATCCATGTTAAGCTCCAAATGCAACACCACATTATCATGAAGCTCCCAAGCACATGACCAATGTACTCAATACCAAGAGAACCAACATGACCACTATCAAAACTCCAACTACAAAATTAGGTATCCAAACATGACATCATGATCTAACATCTCCTCCTAGAAGATCACATGCACCAATACAGACATCCTAGTCTCAAGAGAACTTGTATCATGCTAATACTCTAATCTAGAATCAAGAGTCCACCAAGACACACTACCAAGCACCTCTAAACCAAGGATCAACATCTACAACCACATGAAGATAACCATCTCCTAAAAATAGTAGCCAAGATGTCAAAGCACTCTCACTACAAATAATAATCATAATCCAAGAGTTTGTCCATTACACCCAACCACTATATAAGATCATCCATCACTAGGTGACGAATACACATCACTATCAAAGCTCCCACTGAACCATGATATGAACTACACATGGCATTGTGATAACCATCTCCTAAATGAAGATCACCATGGTCCACACACACTCAACTATAATACTAATAACTCCAGAGTAGAACCAAGATCTCCAATCTAAGAAGATAAACCATCATTACTGTCAAAAGCTCACACTAAACTATGCAACTAAGATATCCATGACATCATGATAAACATGCTACAAGTCCCAATAACCATCTATCCAATCATTCTCATCATCCATCCTCTCATCCCAATGCAACATACCAATGCACAAATGAGCATAGACAAGGAAAAATAACAAAGTCTACATCAACACTGAATCAATCCCGTGGATATAGGCAATATGCATTCAAGTCATCCCACTACAATCAATGAGGTGTGCATCCCAAAAAAATGCATAACTTGTAGATCCCAACCATTGAAAACATGCAAAATCATCATCACATTAGTAATCATCATCACATTAGTAAACATCATCACATTAATAAACTAGTAAACATCATTTGCATCCATACTTAAACCAATCTTATTGTTGTGTTTGATGTGTCCTCTTTCAAACAACCATTTAACAAAATTTGAGTCCAAACATTAAACATTTACAACCATAAACATCTCAAAGTCCAAAATCCAAACATTCTATCATCCTTAATCATTTCCATCATGGACCCTTGGTTTGAAAAAATCATTATGCAAGATAAAAACCCTATGCCTATTACCTTGTGCGAGGCTCATGCAAAACCCAAAATCACAATCAAAATAGGTCCTCAAACCATGCATCCTTTAAATGAGATCTTTTATCCAAATCAATCAAAAAATCCCTTTGACAATGATTATGATGATAGTCTTGTAGATCAAGATGATATCAAGATGACAATAGCATTAACTATGAGATCATTACATGCAAACTTTCCATAAACCTTCATCTCCCACTCATGAACATGCAAGAACATTTCAAACAAGAAATGACTAGCACTATCTATCATGCCAATCCTAAATACACATCTAATGGTCATCCTTATGGTACCTTTGGTAAGGGAAGAACCACTTTAGACCAAGGTCCTCATATTCAATTCATATCTCCAATCCCAACCGCATGTGAGAACTGTTTATCCTATGTATCCTATTCAAATCCTCCATCTCATAATCCTTACATTCCAACTTATCCCATCAATCCAAACCCACTACATCCAAATCATCCTTTTTAGATTTCCTCCAAGGACTTCTAGTGGAGGAAAAATCTCAAACTAGAAATTACAAATTCAATTAGTGTACCTCTCCCAAGCCTATCCAAAAGTCACATAGTACCATGCCTATCCATCAAACACCACAATGCAATCAAAATCCTAACAATATGCCCATGATCCAAGATCAAGTGCAATCATGCAAAGATATTATCAATCACAAGCCTATTAAGAATGAACTAGAGTCTTCTAGTACCATACTTTTCCATCAAACACCATCATGTAATCCATGGCCTATCAAGCCTATCAAAGAAAATGCAAACATCCTATGTAATACAATCGGACTTTAAATATTTGAAGTAGCCATCTACAAATATCCATTCAAACGTGGATTTATAATGCAAGTATGGACGCCATCAATAAAAAAGATTTGTATTAACCAAACATCCATATAGGCATACATCAATATCTGTCGATATAAGTATAACATATATACAAAATGGCCATATAGGCTTACAAGAATGCCATATAGGCATACAATGTCAACTATGTACAATACAAAATATATGTCCACAAATGCCATATAGGCATACAACAAAGGAACACAATAAAAAGTCATTCCCCTCTGGCTGGTGAAGAGAATAAATCACGAGCAGCCTTTGATCTTCTAGGGGATGGAGACGCGCATGTGGGTGGTCTACTACGAACCCGAGGGCTACTCCTAGTTAGTTCTTCCTGCATCTTTACCTGTTACAATAAAAAGTATAGACATTAATATATAGAAATTACATGTTATAAAAATGAAACATTTAACAAAATAATCACTTACCGCTAACATATAATCTGTCTCCTCACTTGCCTCAGTAGCAGGAATAGGCCCTACTGATGTCATGTCCTATAGAAACCATCCAGATAGAAATTAAACTTCAAATCAATAATCTTTTGATTTTTCAAAAATAGACAACTATAACAATGAATGTAAATTGAAATTTACTAATCTGCCTCATACTCCTATCAATGCCATGGAGCTATGAATCGTAGAGGCCACACCCTGCTCCATTGCCCTATGAACATGGGGAGGTGTCTCCATAGCCTGCATCATCTAGAAATAAAACAACATTATTCAATTACGAAAACTATAATAGTGATGCAAATCATGGCTCCTAACATACACACACGTTCATCTAAACATGGAAGTACACACAATAAAGCACACAAATCACATACAAAAATTTAGTAAGTACAATTCATTCATTAAACTATTTATTTTATTACCTCCGTAAAGCTTTGAAGTCCACCACCACTGGCAGGTGTTGCCATGAAATCTACAATATTAACCTATTCAACATCCAAAATTAGAAATTAGAATACCATTCATATAACGATGTTATTCACATGTAATATTTATAATTGTTTACTAGTTACATACCTCGACAGTAGATGATCTAGTGAAAAATGCAGGTGGAGAACCACTGAAAACTGCATCAATGCTATGACCCTAAAATTTCATTAAAATCATCAATTTAAATTAGTTAATCTTGTATTTCAAAAATGAAATTTAATAAATTAAATTCAATAAACTTGCTAATATTTACCTGAGTATCAAGGCTGAAAGTCTCACTCAGGAGGGTATCTGTCATCACCATCTGCTCAGCTGCAAATGTAGCCTGTGCACCTACGTCCTGACTATCCATGGGGTCATAACCACAAGCTGACCCACAAGCTTGGCAAGTATGCGGTGGGACCCTACTCCTCACACTATCTCCCAACCCACTCTGTGTTGTAGGACCGACATGCTCTATGATGCTCTGGGTCAAGGCACTAATCGACTGAAGTGTATCGACCTCAACACTCTCCTTCACAATGGAAGGGATAGAAACATGCTCATGGGCTGGTCTGCTGATTACTTGTCTCACTACCCGCTGTGGGTCAAGACGTGCCCCTGGTCTATCTTGTGCTAACCCCCCACCTCTACCCTGGAAGTCCCGCATATCAAAATAGTTTGGCACTTTATTGAGGACAAACTCGCAGTAGAGTTTCCTCGAAAAGTATTGCGGGACCTCATTATTATTGCATGGAGGATGGTTAAAAACCATCCACCACCTCTGCCCGAAATTGTCCCTTATCACTTGTTTGTTGCACCAATGGATAGGGAACCTCTTGCATGTAATAGGTGGAGGTTGATTTGTTTGTGGGTTTGTGAAAATTGAACACAAGTCTAATTTTGTAATTTGTAATTTTTTGACATCTTGGTATGACAACTTGTCTGCATAGTAATCTCTAAACTCTCTCTTTTTATCCATCCAACTAGTTATTTGCTTGCTAATTAAATCTACATTTGATAACATAGACTCAAGAGATTCGGCAAGCGTGGACCTATGCAAGGTTGAAATGGAAGGATCTTTCAACCTTGCAATTATATCTTCAATTTCCTTTTTGTTGTTTTCAATTTGCCCCATTATATTTTCTTGTGTTCCAAGGGCATGTCGAGGAATGAATGGAGGAGGTTGTTGTTCTGCAGGTATTTCCTCCTCAGGATTTTGTGGATTTTGAGGAGGAGGAGGAGGAGGAGGAGGAGGTGCATTAACATTTCCTGACAATTAACGAAATATACATTAAAAATCAACAAAAACCTACCTATTTAGAAATAAATTCAAACAAAAAAATAAATATAACTCACCCCTTTGGCGTGCTCGACGTCGTGGCGGCATTTTGGCGATGAATTGATAAACTTTTTGTGTTGAATAGTGTTTTACAAAATGCAAGCGCGCTTTTGAGGGTTTCCACGCCACGGGTTGAGAGGAGAAAACAATAAAAAATGAGATTGGAAACCTTTTTTTTAATTTATAGAAAGTTATAACGCGACTGCGTTATAGCTCGCATTATAACGCACTCGCATTATGGCTTAATTTTTTTTGAAATTAATTTGGCCACTTTTTGGCCCCCCATCTTCTTGCACTTACCCTAGGACATATTGAGATCCCTCAAAGACCACCTAGAAACACACAAAGAGGTCATTTAAAGTTGGATGTATGGTACTTTTGAGGTTGTATCCTTATAAGAAAACATACATCAAAACTAGTGCAACTGAAAACATTAAACCATGTTTATGGGCTTTACAAGATCTTGAGGAGAGTTGGTGAAGTTGCATGTGAGTTGGGATTGACAAAAAAATGGAAGGATTCATAATGTTTTTCATGTGTCTTTTCTCAAGAGGTCCCTTGGACAATATATCACACTATCAGTGGATTTTCCACCTTTGGATGATGAGGCAAAGCTCATATTGGAACTTGATGTTGTTATTGATACTAGGGTGAAGAAGTTGAGGAACAAATGAATTATAGAGTATCTAGTTCAATGGAATAATCTACATGTTGAATATGCTACTTGGGAAGTGTAACACTACTTTTCCCTAGAGTCATTTAATTATTTGTAGTGGATTTATTATGGTTAATATTTAGAGTTAGGATAATATAGATTATTAAATAATGTGTAAACAACAAAAGTAAATTACAACATTGATAATTTGATAAGATCTCTAATGCCAATCATTAACAAGACAAATCAAATAAAATAATCACATAATCACATATATATATAATATTTTCAATATCTTTTATTAACAATAAGTTCAATACTTATCTAAATCATTCAACACTTGAATCAACCACTCTCACCCTAGGAATATTTTAGTGGTCTTGACCCTGGCTATGGCATACTCTAGGAGGAAACAATTCCTTTTGAAACATAGCATGTTATTACGCTCTCATACATGTGTTGGTTCTAGAAGAACAATGCTCAACATAACACTGGTTCTAAAAGAACAATGCTTAACACAGTACTCTTACACAAGTGTTGGTTCTTAAAAGAACAATGCTCAACATAGTACTCTTACACAAATGTTGGTTCTTAAAAGAATAATGTTGAACACAAATGCAAACCAAGCCTTGGCCAAGACCGTCCTGGGTTGTACATTGTACCCTAGGTTAGAACACACTCTATGTACCCCCTTCTCCTAATGCCCATAGCCCTCCAAACCACTTCCATCTTTCTTGAGTGTTCTCCATGTCCTTTCCAAGTCTCACACAAATTCCTTATATAACCTTTTAAGTGGTGGTTTTCAAACCATCACACCCTTTCACAAAGGTTGTCATTAATAATTAGTTTGTAAACATAATAATTCCTCCATTTTAAAAGGGATATTTTATAAATATTCTTTGTTTATCTCCACTTGAACTAAAGGATCATAATATCCTTTATTTTCCATCTCCCTTTTAGTTATAAAGGGTTAAATAAACTTTACCCTCTTATAATTTTAAAGGGTTATTCATAAATAGCTTTCTTTTTCCATATAGGGGAAAAAGTCACATAATAGGAAGGACCATAGTTATTAAAGCATCCAAATTTGCATTGCTTTAGGGAAAGCAATTTTTGGAAGAGTAGACTTGCAATGTCCCTAATCCTAAGTATGAGGATGTCTGAGTCATTTTCCATCCTTGGGAGGGATTTAATACTTTTTCATACTTTATTCCATTCTTTTCTTCCTAGCCAATATAGAATGTCCCAAAACCCTAATCTCTAACCTCTCACCTTTTGTTGTTTGTGAATCCACAAACTTTTTCTTACCCATGCACTTATATTTTCTAACTCCTAATCCCTACTTCCTCCAACCATTGCATCCTTTTGGTATGCAAATCCTTAATCCCCCAAAATATTGCATCCTTCAAGCATGTGGATTCCTAAACTACCAACATTACACCTTGGGAGTATTTTCTAGTCAATATATTGGTGAGAATTTTGTCGAACCCCTATCTTTTGACATGCTCTTTCACAAAACCCTATCATTCAAACAAATAAATTCACTGATCATTAGGGCTAACTGTAGATCCCATTACTGGACCCAAACTTGAATGTAAACTGGCTAAAAACTTTCAAATAACTCTCAACTTGAGTGATCCCATGCTAGGCCTTGAACCTCTATATAAGGTGGGAAGCTTCATCAATTTCAATAATCCTTTATCAACACATTAACAGACTCCAACCCTAGTTTGAGCACTTGTGTTCAGCTATTGGATCTAAGGATAATATCCTTGGATTTGGATATTAGAGGATGAACACCCTCTACCTTTTGGAGAGTAGCTTCATATAGAGGTTGCATCAACACTTCAACTTGGAGGACTATAACAATATTTGGATATTTTAGTATCGTCATTTTAAAAATATCTTTGTAATCATTACATATTTGATTATGAGCACATATTTGTAGTAGTAGATCTATGTAATCATTTAAATGAAATGTGTAAATGAAATACTTTGTTCTAGATATAAATATGTATATGTATTTAGTTGATGTCGGTATTTTAGATCTAAGTATTTTGTATGAATGTTTTGGTTGATTTCATTACATTATTCTAGATCTAAGCAATTTATATAAATATTTTAGCTAAGGGTTATTATAAGTTGGGTGATGTGTATCTAAGCTTTTGATCTTGGTGCTTTATCCTAGTCTTGATATTCTCACAATTATACAGAGAAGCCTCTATGCATGTTTATAGAGGTGGATGTACTATATGTAATGGTTAAGTGGCCTTGTGAGCATGAATATTAGAAGATATTCTAGAATTGTTAATTTATGTTAGTCTTTTTTGTGGAGTGTTACATGTGTATTCTCCTCTATTGAGTATTCTATCATGAGTGTGTAAGATCTACTCGAATTGTGAGAACATCTCTATTTGGCACAAGCCTTTCAATTACATTATTTAGTTTCTACAATCTCTCTCTCTCTTTCCCTCACACTATTTTAGGCTTAGCTTAGGATAGATAAGGAGTCAACCATCTAATTCCAAATATTGACCTATTGATTGTATCCCACATCAATTGAGACTTCCAAATGTTGGTGTTCATATGTGGCACATTGGTCCTAAAACAAAACATTTAGACCTCTCAACATAAACATTAGGAATGCAATTGCAACATATGAGGACTAAAAAGTCCTCATGGGTTGAACAAATATCTTAGTAAGTGTTGACTGTTTGAATTGATGCATCTATTCATTTATATACCACAAATAGTATGATCATGCTCCACAATAAGAGAATGTTAAGGACACTCATCACACCAGTTACACATATGTGTCTACATATACCTAATGTGTTGAATTACATGATGTTGATTTGATGATTATTTAGATAGAGTGTGTTGGGTCCCAAAATAGCCAATCCCAATCCCTAGAACACTTATTCACTCCTGGGCCAGGGATGTCATCAAGGAAGTGAAAAGGGGGTTCATCAATAGGATAAAGGTGATTAAGGGCCAACTGGTTGGAGTGGGTAATCTCCTCTTATATTTTGGTTCAACTAAACCTTGGAGGGTATTCCAAGAGGTATCCCTAAGAAAGGATTAATCGTATCATGAAAAATATATATTGGACAACACCAAGGGTAGTGATACCTGAAATGTTGTTCTAAATCTTCTAATTGTCACTAGTTTAGGGAACAACTCACTACCTCAAATAACCTCTATTTAAGTTGAAAACAACATCATTGTAGAAATGCAATATGGGGGTATACATGCATGTTATGGAGAGATGAAACACAATTATTGTTAAAAAGATACACCCTGACTTTAACGCAGAAACATGGGTGCAAGCAAAACTGTAACTACACTATACATGATGTATTATTTGATTTTTAATGAGTGTAGGTGATCACGGGACTCTTAAACTATTGCCTATTCATTGGGTTGTAGAGTCTCATGTTTATCAAAGGGAAATGATTACAAGGAAATGTATGACTGCCTATCTAAACACTCAGATGCATAAAAATCAATATCAGACAATGAGAAACTTAGTAATCCGACACTATACAAAATTTTTCCATATGTAATACTGGAATGACCATTTGCAAAGATAGAAATGGATTAATAAATGTCACATTCATTCAAATCAGATTTTATAGTCATACCACTAAACGTGGCAAGAGAAAACCCTAATTGTGATAGAGATTTCCTAAAATAACACTTACAACAATGGAGAAAAATAATGGTTGATTTCAAGATTACAATATATTTCACATGTATTTCTGATAATTGCTTCTTGAAGAACAAATGATGTTCACTAGTTGTTGCCCTAACTACCTTTGGACCTCTGTGCCTATAGAGAGAAATCTGCCAAAAAAATGACCCACCCATAGAATGTCTCTGAAACATGCATATATAGGGGGAAAGTTAATACACCAACTAGTTGTCAATTACCTACCCACCTGCACCAACATTAACTCTCATTGACTTCCATTACTTCCTACAATTAAACTGACCTACCCTACTAACAAGTTGTACATTCTCTTTAATTTTGCATTCATGGAGGCCAGGGAGTAGACAAGAATTTTAAAAATATGATGCATGTCAAAATACATGTGTAAAGCCTTTACAAGACTTGAAAACATTTTACAATACCTTTAAAATATTTTAAAAACATTACATTTACTACATGCTTTACACCATATTTAATTTTCAGTCTGCCTTATCAGCAAATCTCCTCTATCACAAACCTCATGACTTACCCTTCCCTGTCGGCCTTTTTGCCTTATCGACAATTTGTAAAATTAGTGAACCATATAGTTCACTAACTTCCCATTCATTTCTTTTTTTGCCTTGTCATTTTCATTCTTTTGTCTATCAGCAAATCTTACCTGGCACAAACTTCACTCTTGTTTTCCTTTCTTTTGTCTATCTCTTCTTTCATCTTCTCTTTGTTTGTCACTTTGTTCCTCTCTCTTCGTTTTTCCCCTGGTTAGTTGGCAAATCACAAAAATGGCAAACTAGGGAACCTTAGTCGGCAAAATTGGCAGTTCATGAACCGACTGATTTATTGACTACCACTTAGTAAAATACAAGGAAGAACACACAGTAAATTGGTAAATCAGGGAGTTGACAAGTTCGTGAGCTACCAAACTTGTCAATGAAACAAAACTTAGGCATTTTTGAGGATTTTAAAAGGTGAAAGACTTGTACAAAGAATTAGATAAATTTTGGAAAAATAGGACATACATAAGGATCTTATAGATTTTACAATTTTGAAGCATGGAAAATGAGAGTCCCAACAGTGGTTCTTTTTGGGGACGTGTGCCAAGGAATGGTACAACGAGAATCCAGAGCATCTTTGAGAAGATGAAAAAACCAAAATGACACAGGAGAAAAAATAAACAGCATCAAGACCAATAGTGGTCAAGACTACTTGAGGTCAAAAAATGAAAGATATATCTTGACTGCATTATTCAAAATTCAAAGGAAACATTAATTATGAAAAAAAAAGGATCTAGATGTTGACCATGAACGGGTAGCTTCATGAGTTCTCCTTCTAGAGTCATCAAATGATAGATGTTGAGCTCCAACTTCTTAGCCACTTCATATGGCCCAAGCCACAATGGATCAAACTTGTCATGCTTCCCATTATCTTTAGATTTTGCATCCCAGAGAAGGACCAAGCCACCAACCTGAAAATCTCTTAACATAGTGTTATATCAAATAAACACTTCATTTTCTGCTTATGATTCAAATTTTTATCATGTGTATCTCTTTTCTACTCCTCCAACTCAATCAATTGCATGATCCTATGGGACATTGCATCACACTGATCTTCTTTTATGTTGTGCAACAACTAATAAACTGGCAGTTCCTTGTTGATGGACACCTTCACCTCTGCTCCATACACCAGCTCAAATGGGCTTCTACTAATAGATCTTTTGAAATTTATTATGTCTTCCCATAAAGCATATTTCAAACTATCATCCCACCTTTTCATATTCTAATCCAATGTTCTTTTTATGTTCTTGATCAAGCTTCTATTACTTGATTCAGCTTGCCCATTACTTTGGTGGTGATAAGGAGATGAATACACAAGGTTTATGCCAGACTTAGAACACATGTTCAGCATTTCTTGAGACCTAAAACACATTGCATTGTCCACCAAAATCCTAGCTGGAACTCCAAACCTAGTTATCATATTGTTGATCATGAAATCAACAACCACCTTGGAAGTTGCATTGCGAGTGCTGGCTGCCTCTACCCATTTGGTGAAGTAATCAGTGGCCACAAGGATCCATTTAAATCCATTGTTGGATTTTTCCTTTATCTCTCCAATGAAGTCAATTCCCTGTTGTTGGAAAGGTCCATCAATTGCAAGAGACAAAAGGGGTAGTCCTCCACCAAACTTCATCTTACCAGAAAATTATTGGCAAGCATCACACTTTCTTGTCTTTTGTACTACATTCTTGAATAATGTAGGCCACCAATGCCTAGCTCTAAGGATCTTATGGGCAGTGGTCTTATCCTTGAAGTGTTCCCCACAATACCATGGTGGCATTCATTCATTATTGTTTCATCCTGCTCTAGATCCAAACACTTGAGCAATACACCTTCATGATTTCTCCACATCAACTCATTCTAGAACAACACATACCTTTAAGATCTTAGCTTGAGGGTCATATTTTGATTTTCATCCATACATGGTTGAAAATTCATATTTTCAAGATAAAATATGACATCCTTGTACCATACATCATCAATCAATCTATAATGGGGACCAGCATCTACATTTGTTTCATTCACTTCTGTTGCTTCAAGATTGGATTTAGCCATAAAGTCAGCTAAGCCTCGGCCTCTAACTAGTTTTGTCACCTATAATCCATGTCATATTCTTGTATCCTATTGATCCATCTACACCTATTACCTTAAGCTTCTTGTTGCATAAATATGTCCTTTACTGTTGTGTGGCACATATGCTATGGTCTTCTCACATGTGAGGTATGAACTTAAATTTTTTAAAGCTTTTACTAATGCATATGCATGCTTCCCCATATTTAAATAATTTAGTTTAGCAGCCTGTAGGGATTTGCTAAAGAAATCTATGGGCTACTCAAATTCATCACCATTCTTTTGCAATAACATAGCATCATAGTGTAGTATGAGGCAAAAGAGAAGAGTTGAAAAGGCTTGGAGTAATCTGGAATTACCAACACTTTCACATCCTTTAGATCCTCCTTTATATCAATAAAAGCTTCAGTTAGTTCCTTGCTCCATGTAATAGACTATCCCTTCTTGAGCCTCTTGGAGATTGCCTTAGTCTTCTCAGCAAAGTTAGGGACAAATCACCTCACAAAGTTTATCTTCCTGAAAAAATATTATACTCCTTTGACTGATTTGGGCTGAGGAATGAGGTTAATGGATTTAACTATTTCAGGATCTATTCTAACCCCATCCTTTGGCATAATATTCCCCAGCATCTTGCCTTCTTCTACTCCAAATTGATATTTCTTGTGATTCAAAGAAATCCCATACTCCAAACATCTTTCAAAGATCACTTCCAAATTCTTGCAATGATCTTTCCTATCTTTGGAGAATGAAGTGAGATCATCTTGGTATACAACCATGATTTCATCAATGTGGCCTATAAAGGAAACATCCATTACTCTTTAAAATGTTGATCCTGCATTCTTCAACCTGAATGTCATCCTCAAGTAAACATAGGTCCCCCAAGAAGTAGTAAATGTTGTCTTGTATTCTTCTAACTCCTTGACTAGCATCTAATTGTAGACTGAGAATCTACCCATCACAGACATCAGTTATGAACCAACAACCCTTTGCAAAAGATGATCCATACTTGGAAGAGGATAATTTTCCTTAAGGGATTTGATGTTCAAATTTATGAAATCTACACATAGTCTGATCTCTCAATTGTTTTTCCTCACTAGGACAAGATTAGACACCCACTCATAATGTCTAATTGGTTTTATGATACATCCCTCTTTTAGCTTTGCCAACTCTTGCTACATTTTAGGAGCTATTGTGAGATTTATAGGCCTTTGTTTCTGCCTAAAAGGTTTTGCATCAGACTGAAAAGGAATAGTATGCTGAAATAAATCATCCCTATAAGCCTTTAGCTCATCATAGGACCATGTAAAACATTTTTTGAATTTTCTTAATAAAGAAATCATCATTTTCTTTTCATGCGGTTTGAGCTGCTTACCAGTGTAAACCATCCTAGGTGCCTCTTGAATGCCAAGGTTAACACCTTCAATGTTGTCCTCTTCAATTGGTTTACCTTTTCTTTTCCATCAGTCAAAATTATTAAACATTCTTTCAAGTGCAACCAAACCCTTGGGAATAGTGTTTGTCTTTAGCTGTATTACTTCATTCCCAAATATTGTTTCTTTTCCATAATCTACTTCTATCATAGGCTGCCAATCGATCAACTGATTATCAAGTTCATCGAGACAATTTAGGAAAATATAAATCTAATTGTTGTCATAAAAAACTTTCCAACTGTATATATTATTAGGGATTGTTGGCTTTGTAAGAGCTTCAACAACATAATGATTATAAGAAAAATTTGACTGAGGATCAAATCTTGAAGTAGCTATAGGCAGGGAATCTGCCTCCTCATTTTCAATTCTTTCAACCCATTCAATGCCAATAGCATCAAACAGTTCCATAGTGTCCCATATTGCATTTATGTATGTCCTTAACCTATTGTCCTTGGCAGGAAAAACATTTCTAATCTATTGCACAATTAGCTCTGAATCACCATAAATTTTCAAGTACTTGACCTTATACTTGCGAGAAATATTTAGACCCAACAACAATGCCTCATATTCAGCTATATTGTTAGGGCACTAAAAATCAAGTCTAAAAGACATGCCAAACTATTCTCCATTGGGTGTTATCAAAACTATACCAGCATCTAAGCCTTCTCTAGAACAAGCACCATCAAAATATAATGTCCATAGAACACTTTTATCATGGATAGGAACAATAATCTATGGTAGATCAACACATTGCTTATGTTCATTTTCATCAAAAAACCCCATAAATCAATCAATATTAGTATCAAAGAAGTTGACTTCTTCTTGGGTTTTGTAATGGTCTTCTATGTTTTGGTCTTCTACCTTCTTTTCCCTATAAAGAATCACCTCAACACCATGGACTGGAATGGTGGCATATGATAGATCCACTTGTATACTCCCACCCATGGAAGCTACCCACTTTCTAGATAATAACATATCCCATTTAGTGGGGCAATCCACAATAATTATAACCATTAAAAAGGACTTGTCCAAATATGCAACTAGTTGAACATCAAAATCCTTGACAAAACCAATTACATTGACTTCTCTTGAGTCCATAGTAAAACATTTACGAAACGACTTGGACACCTTCAACCCCAAATCATTCATGATTTCCAGTGGCATGATATTGTTAGATGCTCTAGAATCAAGCATACAATTATGTAGCAGTCATCCATTTATGATCAATGTGGTGTAAAAAGGATCCACACACATTCGTCTATTCACCATAGATGGCCCTAAATAAACTACAATTGTTGTATCATCCTTAGGAGGAGCAACTATGGGTTGTATAGTTGTACTGGAGGCTATGATAACTGAGATAAACCTTTCCCTATGCTTAGGAATCCTAAGAGCCTCCCCTAATGGTAGTGAAATTATGATTTGACTTAACATCTGGGCCATGTCAAAGGGATGATACAAAGGAAGAGGGGTGTCACACAAAATTGTAACATCATTTGCATCAGGAATATAAGGTATCAGTTTACTGGAAGAAATATCCATACCTTTTACCTCTTTCTTCTTATCTTTGCTCTTCTGTGGTTCACTTGATGCTTGGGGCTGACTCTCTTTTTTATCACCTTTTGGCTTGTGAGAATCAACAATAGGTACAACAGTTGGCTGGACCACATGTGCTGAAACCTTTCGCACATACTTCATTTATGTGGTTGCTGGTTGTTAGACTGCAACTTTCCTCTTTTCAAGTGTTCTCTTTGTAAGGTCACCACCTCCTATCTCAATATTCACCATTTCTCTCTTTCTTTGTTTTCAACTTTGCTCCCAACTTTATTTCCAATTGGGTTTGTAACAACAGTACCTTGCATAGGAACATGCCTATTTCTGAGTTGGTACTCACCCTGGACTTGAATAACAATTGCATTGTTCAAAGCCTTCATATCTTCTTTTGATGGTTTGAACTACTTGTACTTCTTGTGCATGAGATCCCTTAAATGCTCAAAATCATGAGCTGGAAGTTGATATCTCTTCAGATCATCACTATATTCAACTTCAAAAATATATTCATCCTCTTAAAGGCTATCATACTCATCATTCTTATCAAACTGCTCATAGTCATTGGTGTCAAACTAGTTTATCTCATCCTCTTCAAAATACTCAGTTGCACCCTCTTCATTTGGAAACTCCTCTCTGCTCATTGAAAGAGCCACTACATAATTGGTTGGATCATGAGGAAGGAAACATGCCTGACACCATGAAGATGTCTCTTGAAAATTAATTCAATCCTTTCTCAGTGGATCAGGTGTGTCCCTCTCAGGTTGTTTGAAACTAACCTTCCTGGGAGCTACCTGTCTATCATTTTGTTGTGGTCTCTTAGACCAATTAGTGTTGTATGGCCTATTATGTAGTCATTAAACCTTGTTGAAATGTGTTGCAACACCCTAAGGTGGAAACCCTTTCTCATTCCATGCAACCTTGTAGGATAGATCTTTCATGACCCACATAAGTTTATCTAATATGTCTTTAGTTGTGAGGGGCTTGTTGAAATATTCTTTATCTAGTTGGGATAGTTTTACATCTGATCTTTTAATATGCTTCTCTAAAGCTCTCATGTTGCTTTCAATGTTGATAGTTATAGCATATGCTTCTCTTAATGTTTGTGGACTCTTGTCCCTCAAACAATAACCTTTTTTTGAATCAAATGCACCACAATACATGTAGTGTCTTTACAATGCTTGGTAGACTTGTTGGTAATCACACAATTCAAAGGAATATCCTACTGAACAATCCACTATAACTCTTGAAAATACCTTCATCGAATTGTCAACCAGGGCTTGTAGGTTTGTGATGGCTCTTGCACTATATGTGCTTTCAGGGATCAAACTATCTAACTTATCTACTACAGTACTGGAAATTAGTCTACTTATTAACAAAGGAAAGTAATGCTGCTACAACTACTATAGATACTTTGCAATGTAAGACTGTAACCAAAGATTATTAAGGAATGAACTCTAATTTGCTAATGACAACTTTTCCTATCCTCCGGAGTATGACAAATCAATTGAACTAAGCAACTTAAGAATATAATTGATCTTGTATTCATAAAATAACTGCTACAACAATTATAACATACAAGAAATAAAGTGAAGGATAGTTATCCTAAGTGGCCCTTGCTCAGGTGATTGCCTCACTGCTTAAACTCAAATCTAGCTCTTTTAAATCAACACAATCATATTGATTCTAACATACATTACACAATCTTTTCAAATCACATAAAATATTGCTAAACTGTAATATTCATAACTCATAATCAAATAACATTGTCTACATAATCTAGAAAGGATTTAGATAGCTATACCTGTGATGGAACAAAAACTATTCAAAAATTGAACTTCACTAACTAACTTCTACCTCAACCACTGAACCATAATATATGCACGGGGGAGTTATTGAAATAGGTCTCTTAACTGTAAACATAAAACACCACTCCACATGAACTAGAGTGTAATGAATACTAACAACAATGACTGGAAAAAGAAGGGAAGAAGTGTCCCAACAAAATTAGAACTCTCTATTGAAACAGGGGAACATGGACCGATTAAATCAGTCCCATTAGTCTTCTAGTTGCAACAAAGTCCTTCAAGTTTCCAATCATCTTTATTAATTACCTATCATGATGCATGATTATCTCCATCAAGTGTCTTTATGTTGTGGTTGTTGCACTTAGTTGAGTCTGGAATCTTCCCTATTCTGCGCCTCAAAATATTGTGGTTGCGGGTTGCACCTTGTAGCAGCTATAGGTTACAGTCATTCATCTTTTAGCTACATGTACAAAATACTAACAACTATAATTAACACAAACATTCTCAATAACCCATACATTTCCACATATAACATACAATTTCATCATGTTATAATCATATATCCATATACTTAATTAACCAAGTTCAAGTCTGCACAATGATCATAAGGGATAACATAACATAGAAATATGCTTAAAATAGTGTCTGGGAATGTCTTTTAACTTGTATAAAATATGATAAAATAGGCTAATAACTAGGCTCATCACACCCCCCAACTATCCATTTACTTGACCTCAAGCAAATCAACTAAGGCTGTAGGTTGTAATACAGGGTGATCTCCCTCAAATCTGCAACAATACCTACTCCTTGGGTCTGTTCCAAATAAAAGCCATTACTGTATTCCAACCTATTCATCCTAAAGACCTCTGCTTTCTCACACTCTGCACTCCTCTTTCTAGTCCAATGTGGTACTAGATATAGAAGCATAGGGGGTTGGAAAGTAAGTGGTATCTAGCTCAGTGCTTGTCCCTTGGCAATGTCCATGTATTTGCTGACCCTTTCAAAAATAGCCATGAAGTTATGGACATAATGAGGTTCTTTCATTTGTAACTCTAGAGTCAAACTGTTCCACCTATCCTGTACATGTTGATGAGAATGATGGATGAGCCCAACTGTCAAATGTTGAATTCTGTCATAATCCTGTAGCCTTAAATTCATAATCTTTCTCCCCACACCCTTGTGTTCTAAAAGTTGCTTCCATTCTGCACTGATAAACTCATGGATTTCAGATTCTTTTCTAATTGGAAGGGCAATGGATTTTTCTCTTTCTGTGTAAGTTTGCATGATGTTCCCTCTCAATTTCTCATTCCTAAAGTAAGAAGCCAGTGCTCTTACCTTTAAATCCCCTACATAAATTAATGGATTCCATTCAGTATCTTTAGATACAACATAATTATGTAAGTAAAACTCACATAGCTGATCTTGTTCATCAAGTGTGGCGATAGCAAAAACTTTGAGGAAGGCCATTTTCTCACTCATGTCAACTAGTTTATTACTGATCAATCTACTGAACTGGTAACTGGAAAATTTTTCTTGCAGAAACAAGGCATAGGTCCTAGCTGGGGGTCTACATTTGACAATCTGAGCAACTTTATCTATTGTACTTCCTCCATTCTAATTGCCAGCTTCTGCAACTCAATATCCTTCCTTTCCAGTGCCTTAGTGTGGTCTGCAATCATGGTTTATTTTTCTCTTTTTCACTCTTCTTTTTGTTAAGATAAATCCTGAGTAACCTTCCATAACTAATATCCTAAGGATACAATTGTATGACAAGTTGGGGTTTTGACAACAGGGAGTCTTTTCTCTTTAGTCACTAATTCCTTATTTCCTATAGCTACTATGGATAGCTCTATGAGGACATCTAGTTTTAACCACTGATCATAGGTGTAACCTTTTCTTCCAACTCATGTATCCTTGCCTCTCTCTCTTTGTCCTTCTGCTCATAGGTTTTGATCAATTCTTCTAGTTGTTTTATTCTATCAAAATACCTCCTACAACTCTCTTCTTATATTCTTTTATTCAATAATCAATTCCTCATCCCTGGAAGGTTGTTCATCACCACCCCTTTTACACTAATATTCCTCATTATCAGGGTTGTCTAGGGTTTTCTTCCTAGTTTTCTTAGCAATAAAATGTCCTCTAATTCTGATTTAGGGGTACTAGACACATACCGTTTCCTTTTGATAGGGGTTTGTACATTCTCGGTAACATTATCCTCTTGTTCATGGTCACTTTCTACTTCTACCACATCCTCCTTCTCTTTTGCAGGCTTCTTAGTAGCACTCCCTTTTTTCTTAAGGTGATGTGAACACCTTAATGGTGTGGATTTCTCTTTTGACCTCTTTGCGGTCTCAAAAGAAGAACCACTCTTCTTTTTCCTAGTTCTTGGTGTTTTGGGGCGGGGTACCTTACTAAAGGATGGGGCCTAATTGGCCTCTTCTTCTAGGGTTTTATCAGAAACTACATTTGGCACAATTGGCACATCCTATTCTCCTATTTCCTTTAAGTTGTGGGTAGGTGAAGCAGCAGGTGAAACATGCTATTCTCTCAAGGATTCAACAGGTGACTCTACATTTTTTAGTGTCACTGGCTCATTAAGGATGTCATTGATGTTTCTTACATTTCAAGAATTTCCTCCAGGGCATGTGTGGATACTACATCCTAAGACTTCTCTTCACTAACAGAGTGACCAGACAATCATTAGATAATGCTAATTTTTTTTATTTCCTCTTATATTCATATCCCATTCTTTTTAAGAAATTATATAGGAAATTTGGCACATTAACTACTCTATTATGATGAAGATGGATTAACAATTTAAAATGCACAGTGTATAATATGGATTGCCTACCATCACAAGTAAGCTATTTGATAATATACATGGTACAAGTAGCCCATAATTTTGGAAGTGATAGTCTTTTAGTACCTTGTGATGTAGATTCCAGCTACTCCCCTTCCTCACTAAATTTGTCTCTTGTAGCTATTGTATCTGATTTGATGAGGAACTCTTCACCATTTCTGGGTAAACCAGATACCTCAGCAATTGCCACTTTTGAAGCATCCACTATCAGACCTTTTATAGTGGCTTCATCAAGGTGGAGTGAGGCTGCAAACTACCTTGTCATACCTTCATTAAATTCTATGTGCTTTAGGAAATAGTCAATGGATCCTGCTTCTTGGAAGAACAACAAGGTTAACTGGTCTCCCAGTACCATATCATGCACTGTAGGTTCTCGTCTAATGATGTCTCCTCCCATATTGCCAAGTTCAAATTCAAATTCCCCACAACCCCTTCTACAAACCCTATGTTATATCAGATTTCTCTTTTAGTTTCAATAGCCTTGCGCTTCCAATAACCCCCTGTATATTCCCTTGCTATATTATACTAGTCTGAACTAACAAACTAGCTTGAACTGACTTGAAACTATGGGAAATTAGGAAATTTAGCATAGCAGACAATTTTAGCAGAGTAGATATAAGAATGAAAAAGAGGTTGTATTATATGTGTTGTGTTGTGTAACTGACAATGGAGAATAATCATTGTTTTGAACCAAAACACCATCCCTCCCCCCAACTAAAATCTTGAAGTGACCTCAGTTCAAGGCTGTGTATGATGAAAAGAAGGCTGATAGTATATGGATATAGGATTACAAAAGATAATTTTGTATTTTTAAATGTAAGCATATATGAAAATATTGAAATAGCTGTGTCAAATAATGGGAAGTTAATATTTGTACCTGTTGGACTAAGATGAACTGGGCTTCACACAAGCGAAGTGTTGGAAAATATGTCTACAGTATAAGTTTGATTGGACAGAACATATTATTATGAGAATTGGTGGGATGACATTTTGGTATGTGTGAACAAGCTGATGTTACTTGCATGTGATGAGATGATGAATGGCGGATGCATGCACTTGAAAAGTGGAGTGCATGGTGCCAAATTTGAATGAGGTGACAGATAGTTGCTACATGTGAACGGATGGATAGTTGCTTCATGTTCCTTTCCAATAGGTCCCAATGTGTATTATGGCAACATGGAGTGTGTTTCCTTCTTTAGGTCCCTATGGCTCTTTGACTCGGTCTTCATGAAGATGGCGACATCGGTGCTATGTGTGCACGTGAAGAAAGGAAAGAAATTATACCTGACTGACCTCAAGAGGTGAGCTATGTAGCTCACCTGCTGACTCATTGTGATAACTAGAAATATCTTCTTCTAGGCTACTTCTGGGTGATGATATAGTAGTATATGGCTCATGGCTAGGAATAGAGCATTGGTTTAGAAAACCATCTTTGTTTTATGGCCTCATGTAGAGTTTTAATTAGTGGCCATTAACCAAGAGTGAGAATCTGACCTCATCTATGGTTTGCAGTTTAACAGTCCCATTGGGAAAGACCTATTGTATTTCATAAGGTCCTAACTATCTTGATTGCAATTTGCCTTTGTGATCTTTATACTTTGAATCATATAACAGGGCCCAGTCACCCACATGGAAGGCTTTATTTTTTATATACTGATCATGCCATTTTTCTCTTTGCTTCTGAACAATCTCTATGTGGTGCATAGCTACCATTCTGATCTCATCTAACCTATTGAGAATATGGAGCCTTTCTTGTTGTGCTATTGTCAAATCCATGTCAAGTTCTAGTGTAGTCCTTAGTGTCTTATATTCAAATTCTATGGGTAGAACTGTTGTTTTACCATACACTAACTCATAAGGTGTGAAACCAATTATTGTTTTCCATGTGGTTCTATATGCCCATGAGAATTTGCAGGGAATAGTGGTCTTCTTCCTCTTCTAAGGTAGGCCATATGGTTTGCTCCATATTGTCATGAGGTTGAGCTGGGGGATAAAGGACAAATTTCTTGGTGACAGTCCCATTTGAGATTATCATGTTCCCAGACCTATAACCTATGAATGTGTCTGATGTTGCTAACCATGGTTTGCCTAAGATAAGTGGATAAGGTCTGCAAGATTAAATTTTGGCTGCAAAACTATGAAATTTGCAGGGTACTCCCATGAGTCTAATGCTATGACTATGTCTTCAATGATCCCCTCAGGTTGCATTGTTGACCTATCTGCCAACTGTAAAATAGTTGGTGTATGCCTTAGGTTAGGTAGCTGAAGTAGTTGTATTGTTTCTTTAGTCATGATATTGATAGCTGCCCCCAAGTCAATCAATGTGTTTTTGATGAGAGTTCCATTAATCTTAACATCCACTATTGGACTGCCATGATTTATGTATTTAGGGACAATTATATTCCCTTGCATAATATCAGTAAGGTTCCCTAGGACATGGACTATTTGAGGGTCCTTCTTCATCCTCCTTGGTTTCTTAAGACATAGGTCTCTCACTATCTTGGTGTAGATTGGGATGTCCTTCATAGCTTGGATAAGGGGTATCTTAAGACTGACATTCTTAAGTTGACTGAATAAGTCTGCCTTTGCTTGGGTTTGATGTTTTGGAATTGCTAGACGTTTAGGGAAAGGAGGCTCTGGATTTGATATAGTCTAATTTACCTGATTTGATTTAGGTTCCAAAGGTGAATTGTCTAATGTCTCAGCTATGGGCTATTCATCTACCACCTCAGTGATTTGGAGAGATGAAGGCCTAGCTAACATTTTCCCTGACTTGAGGTGGACATCACTCACCTCTACCCCATAAGTGGGGTATTGAATATCCTCGTTAGTGTATGCCTATTGAACAATCTTGTAATTGGGGTTAGGTGCAGGTTGGGCAAGTATTCGTGGTGCTCTTGGTGGTTGAGTTGTGGGACTGGATGGATTTGACATAATGGCTTGTTGTTGTGGCTGAGAATGTAGCTAGGGTTGTGAGTAATTCATATTTTGGTTCTGCCATTGTTGTCCCTTCTGCCATTGTGGTTGCCATTAGTTTTGTTGTATTGGCCATTGAGGGTTTTAGTTAGGTCCTTAGAAGTTTTGTTGGGGCCATACAATGGGTTGTTGTTGATTCCAATTTAGCTGAGAGTTTTACCATTGATGAGGGTTTTGCCATTGATGAGGGTTTTACCATTGGTTTTGGTTAGTTGGCCAAGGATGAGGGTTCCAACCAGAGAAATTTTGTTGACCTACTGGAAATGGTGTATTAAAAGTTAAAGGATCTTGTGGCATACCTTTTCTTTGCTGCCATGGTTTCCTTGGTGCAACATAGTATAGCTGGCCATCTTCACCTTCAATAGGTTGAAAGTGTGGTTTCTCTGACTTATCTTTTGTAATATTGGCCACTCTTCTACATTTGTAATTGGCTTTTCTTTGTCAACAATTGGGACAATATTTAGTGAGTATTGCATCAGCCTCTTCCTACTTCTTCTTCAAGTGTAGAGTATCCAGTTGAGTGGCTAGATGACTGATGACATCTTCTTTCATGTTGGTCAATAGGTTGCTCAATTCCACCCTCAAAATTGAATTAGATACATTGCCAATGGTAGATGCTCTCTCTCCCCTTGTCCTCTTGGTGAAGGTCGTTGAGTAATTTTTGCAAACCTTGAAGACATCCTCAATGGGTAATTGAGTTATATCTCCTGCCCCAATAAGATTGAGGGCATCCATGCAATCATCATTGACTCCTCTCAGGAAAACAAGTTTCAAAGATTCATTTGATAATTTATTCTGTGGCTTTTTCTTGAGACAAAACTAGAACCTCTCCACATAGTCTTCCAATGGCTCATCTTCTTTCTAAGTCATTTTGAAGATATCATCTCTTCTTCTATCAACCCCTCTATAATAGTCTTGGTATTTCTCCAAGAACTTTGTCTTCATTGTATCCCAATCTGGAATAGAATCCTTGCCTAGTCCCATGAACCATCTTAAAGAAGCATTCTTTAGAGTAGCAAGAAAGAGATTGAGCCTAAGACCATCGGTTGTGTAGTCATAGCTCCTACATAAGACATCAAACTCAAACAGGAACATGTCTGGATCTTTAATCACCAAACCATAGAAGACAAGCAATGCTGAAGGTAGTATATTTTTCAAAGAAGTGATCCTTTCCTAATTGGTGATAGAAAATTCAAACGTCACATGTCTTGGTGGATCATCCACTACATCAGCCATGGTGAGGAAAGTTCTTTCTATATTATCAGTAGATGTTGATGAGAGGAAAGATTCTTCTTCAGTAATACCCTCACTCTGATCACTATAGTCACCAATATTTAATGTAGCTTGTTGAGTTGATGGAAGGAACCTTCCCAAAGTGTCTCTCTACCTCCGCATGCAATGTATATAACTTTGTATGGATCCTGCACAATGTTAGTAAACTTTCTGGTAGTTGGTGAGGTAGAACCTAATTACCCTATCCTTTTGAAAGCTAAAAGTAACTAAAAAAGCTGGAAACTAACGGGGACTAATCTCTGAAAGTAGCACCATCCCTGGCAACGGTGCCAAAAATGTAGTGTCTTTACAATGCTTGGTAAACTTGGTGGTAATCACACAATTCAAAGGAATATCCTACTGAACAATCCACTATAACTCTTGAAAAGACCTTCATTGAATTATCAACCAGGGCTCATAGGCTTGTGATGGCACTTGCACTCTATGTGCTTTCAGGGATCAAACTATCTAACTTATCTACTACAATACTAGAAATTAGGCTAATTATTAACAAAGGAAAGTAATTCTGCTACAATTGCTATGGATACTTTGCAATGTAAGATTGTAACAAAAGATTATTGAGGAATGAACTCTAATTTGCTAATGACAAATTTTCCTATCCTCCGGAGTATCACAAGTCAATTGAACTAAGCAACTTAATAATCTAATTGATCTTGTATTCATAAAATAACTGCTACAACAAATATAACATACAAGAAATAAAGTGAAGGACAGTTATCCTGAGTATCCCTTGCTCAGGTGACTGCCTCACTACTTAAACTCAAATATAGCTCTTTTAAATCAACACAATCATATTGATTACATACATTGCATAATCTTTTCAAATCACATAAAATCTTACTGAACTATAATATTTATAACTCATAATCAAATAACATTGTCTACATAATCCAGAAAAGATTCAGATAGCTATATCTACGATGGAACAAAAACTATTCAAAAACTGAACTTCACTAACTAACTTCTACCTCAACCACTGAACCATAATATAGGCACGGGGTAGTTATTGAAATAGGTCTCTTAAATATAAACATAAAAAAACACTCCGCATGAACTAGAGTGTAATGAATGCTAACAATAATGATTGGAAAAAGAAGGGAAGAAGTGTCCCAACAAAATTAGAACTCTTTGTTGAAACAGGGGAACATGGACCGATTAAATCAGTCCCATTAGTCTTCTAGTTGAAATAGAGTCCTTCAAGCTTCCAATCATCTTTATTGACCACCTATCATGATGCGTGATTATCTCCATCAAGTGTCTTTATGCCATGGTTATTATACTTAGTTGAGTCTGGAATCTTCCCTGCTCTACACCTAGAAATATTGTGGTTGCGGGTTGCGCCTTGTAGTTACTGCGGGTTACAGTACTTCATCTTTTAGCTATAGGGTTAGTCCAAAAACACGTACAAAATACTAACAACCATAAATAACACAAACATTCTTAATAACCCATACATTCCCACATATAACATACAATTTCATCATGTTATAATCAAATATCCATATACTTAATTAACCAAGTTCAAGTCTATACAATGATTATAAGGGATAACATAACATAGAAATATTCTTAAAATAGTGTCCAAAAATGTCTTTTAACTTCCATAAAACTATAATAAAACAGTCTAATAACTAGGCTCATCAATACAATACCAAACACATAGACTCATTAAGCCTCATATGACGAGGTACCTTTCTCATTGGCATGATGAATTGGTTGTTGAAATCAGCTACTATCTCATTTATTGCCTTCTTGATAGATGAGAGTTCATGGATGACAAACTTTGGGTCAACCCTATCCACATATTGCAATATGAATACCCTCATGAACTCCTCCCAAGAGCCAATATTGTTATCTAGGAGAGCCTTATAGTACCATTCTTTGGCACTTTCCTCAGTGAATGTACAAATAATTTCATCATGACATCCTCATCCTCAATTTCATACTCATCAGTGACATTAATAATATGTCTAAGATGCTCTTTACCTTTGACAACATTATTGCCTTGGAATCTAGGAATCTTTCCTCTAATCTTATTTGGAATTGGATTGAGAAAATTAGGGATGCCAAAGAAATGAAGTTGTCTATACCTTTCAACTCCCAAAGGCTACCTTAGTGGGGGAAATCTTTGTGCTTGCCTTTGTTGTGTTGGCCTAGGGTTCTAAATATTGCGATACTATTGATTTGCCTAATTCTGTGGTGGTTGATTGTGAACATTTTGAACATAGGCCTAATTTATGCCTTGTTGTCCCATCTGTTGATGCTACTATTGATATTGTCTATGATTGTTCTACTAGTTATAATGTTGATTTTAGCCTTGTTGTTGTGTATTTTGATTTACCTAGCCCTGTTGAGCAAGTTGAGCTTGTTGCTAGTCAAGTAGGGCCTATACCTCCCTTTGCCTATTCCTAATATGGTCAAGTAAGTCAAGCTTATCCTAGAGGATCCTTTCTCTTTCCTCAGTTTTAGGTTATTCCTATTGGTTTTCCTCATTTGGAATGTTATCATGCCATCTTTTGAGTGATCTTGTGGGAGAAATAGGATACTGAGTATTTTGAAATGTCTCTTCATTCTCATTAGGCATTCTAAATGCTCTCAAATGTGCATCACGAGACCTATCCCTACATCCTCTTCCAACAATGTTCACATTTATTCTAACATCATACTCATTTCTATTAACCCTTCTATTCATTCTAAGTATGTTATCTACTAAGTCCTTAGAGGTATACTGATAGTGACTTCTGAGATCATCAAATGTATCATTTTTTCTTGAGGTACCTAACTGATCTTGGGCATTCAATGGAGACATTATGTTAGGGTTTCTTTCCCTCCATCTACTCCTCCTATTTCTTATATTGTTGGAGGACTCATCACACCCAGGTTGCTCCTGGTTTCTTCCTCTATTCAATGCAAATCTCCTTTTCTTGTCAAACTACAATAAATTTCTGGGTTGTAAAAATAGAGTCGTCACTCCCTGATGGGAATAAAATTTGAACAAACATTGTACTTCAATACTATAGAAACCATAAGTAATGTTGAAATTAGGGCAAACAATTGAGAGGGGGGGTGAATCAGTTGTCTCAAAACTTTATCTTTCTCTATATTTAATCTTCTTTATAACTTATTAGCAGATTAATGATATAGCCATGAAAGCAGGAATCAACAACACATGAGCGGAAACATAATCAACACACATAACACCAGGATTTTTACGTGGAAACTCGGTTAAGGGAAAAACCACAATGGGGGTTAATCCACAAGATTTTATACTCTATTAAAAGTATTACAAAGTGGGAAGGCACATGCTATTGCAAATATGTGCCTATGATGTGTTGTCATTGATGTCAACATATCCTTTTGTCAGAAACAGGGAAAACAGTGCAGATCAGTGAGGTTGGAATGAAGATCAAAATATGCAGACCATATGGCTATGTAGAGGATTGTCTGAAGTAGCTCCAGTTAAGATTTGAGAGGTTCACATGAAGATTTGAAGAAGCTATGGCCATCTGAGTAGAACCCAATTTTGCAGTATTCAGAAGAGATAGAGTGATAGGAAATTGGTCTGGATTGTTCCACAATGAAAACTTATGATCTGTGGATCTATAGGCATGTTTGGGAAGTCAGTGTATATCATCAACTCAAGTGGTTTGTGGTTTGGAGGTCCGCAAGGAATCTTTCTAGTGTGACAGTCATGGCAGACATTGTTCTTGAGTTATCAGATGAAGATGCAAGTGATTCTGATGATTTGGAGTAGTGTGGATGTTATTGTTGAATTCAATGTGCTTGTGGAGGTCTCTAGATCATGTGCCTACTGTGTTAGAGGTCCACATTGAAGATTGAGCTCATTGTTGAAGATTTCTTCCTTGGTGTTGTTGTTCTTCCAAATCTTGGCCGACCAGATGTTTCAAGCGTGTTACAGATGATCTAAGAGCAATTCTCTGGAGCGTAGCTTGTTGATTGAAGATTCAAGTCCCAACTATGTTTGGCCAATAATATAAGTGATTTACATTAAGTCAAGCCAACCTTGATGATTATTCCAAGTTTGATGAAGCATATAAATACTTGTGGATGAGTTGTGGAAAGTTGTACTAGTGCAAAAATGATAAAATCCTAAGAAAGGTGCAAAGGCAGAGCAGAGAAGAGGAGAAGAGGAACAAGAGCAGTAAGGTATGAAGAGATAGTGAAGAAGGGTTTGGGGGTAGAGCAGAAGTTTTGTGGGCTTTCAATGGGATTGAACCAGGCATGAAGAAGATGCTATTTCTTAGTTCATTCTTTTTGTACTAAACATAAAATCTTGTAGGCAGTGAGCCTCTTTGAGCAGTGAGCTCTGGGAAGTGTTCCTGAAGGCAAGTGCCTTCCCATTTCTTTTAAGTACTTTTAATAGGGAACAAATCTTGTGGGTTAATCCCCACCGTGGTTTTCCCTTAAATGGGTTCCCACATAAAAATTCTAGTGTTATGTGTGTTCATTTTGTTTCTACTTATGTGTTGTTAATTCATGCTTTAATGTTTACATCATTAATCTGTTTGTAAGTTGTGAAAGAAGATTAAAAGCAGAAAATGTTAAAATTGTTGACAATTGATTCACCCCCCCATCTCAATTGTTTGACCTAATTCCAACAATTGGTATCAGAACGGGTTCCTCTAAAAGAAGCTTGACCGATTGAGGAGATCCAAGATGTCGACCTACAAGAAGGAAAATCCAAGATTTGATGGAACAAATTACTCCCTTTGGATGGTGCGCATGCAATGTCATTTGCAATGCATGGGTGATGCCTTTTGGTTGATAACTAAGGATGAGTATAAGATTCCAAAAAAAGGCCCTTCAACTCTAGATGAACTCAAGGAAGCTGAATACAATATTTGAGCTAAAGAAGCATTATTGAGTGCCCTGACTAATACAGAAATAAAAAATGTCTTGGAATTGAAAACTGCTCATGAAATCTAGAAAAAGTTGGAAACTATGTATGAAGGTGATAAATATGTCAAATGTGCCAAGCTACAGAGCCTAAAGGGCAAATACGAAAGGTTGATGATGAGTGAAGATGATAACATTACTTCCTACATGTAGAAGGTGAATGAACTTGTGGCTGGTATCAGGAGTGCTGGTGGAATATTGGAAAGTTGTACTAGTGCAAAAATGATAAAATCCTAAGAAAGGTGCAGAGGTAGAGCAGAGAAGAGGAGGAGTAGAGGAACAAGAGTAGTAAGGTATGAAGAGATAGTGAAGAAGGGTTTGAGGGTAGAGCAGAAGTTTTGTGAGCTTTCAATGGGACTGAACCAGGCATGAAGAAGATGCTATTTCTTAGTTCATTCTTTCTATACTAAACATAAAATCTTGTAGGTAGTGAGCCTCTTTGAGCAGTGAGCTCTGGGTAGTGTGCCTGAAGGCAAGTGCCTTCCCATTTCTTTTAAGTACTTTTAACAGGGAACAAATCTTGTGGGTTAATCCCCACCGTGGTTTTCCCTTAAATGGGTTTCCACATAAAAATTCTGGTGTTATGTGTGTTCAGTTTGTTTCTACTTATGTGTTGTTAATTCATGCTTTAATGTTTACATCATTAATCTGTTTATAAGTTGTGAAAGAAGATTAAAAGCATAAAAGGTTAAAATTGTTGACAACTGATTCACCCCCCCATCTCAATTGTCTAACCTAATTCCAACAATTGGTATCAAAGCAAGTTCCTCTAAAAGAAGCTTGAGCAATTGAGGAGATCCAAGATGTCGACTTACAAGAAGGAAAGTCCAAGATTTGATGGAACAAATTACTCCCTTTGGATGGTGCGCATGCAGTGTCATTTGCAATGCATGGGTGATGCCTTTTGGTTGATAACTAAGGATGAGTATAAGATTCTAGGAAAAGGCCCTTCAACTCTAGATGAACTCAAGGAAGCTGACTACAATATTTGAGTTAAAGAAGCATTATTGAGTGCCCTGACTAATACAGAAATGAAAAATGTCTTGGAATTGAAAACTACTCATGAAATCTAGAAAAAGTTGGAAACTTTGTATGAAGGTGATAAATATGTCAAATGTGCCAAGCTACAGAGCCTAAAGGGAAAATACAAAAGGTTGATGATGAGTGAAGATGATAACATTACTTCCTACATGCAGATGTTGAATGAACTTGTGGCTGGTATCAGGAGTGCTGGTGGAATATTGGAAAGTTGTACTAGTGCAAAAATGATAAAATCCTAAGAAAGGTGTAGAGGCAGAGCAGAGAAGAGGAGGAGCAGAGGAACAAGAGTAGTAAGGTATGAAGAGATAGTGAAGAAGGGTTTGGGGGTAGAGCAGAAGTTTTGTGAGCTTTCAATGGGACTGGACCAGGCATGAAGAAGATGCTATTTCTTAGTTCATTCTTTTTATACTAAACATAAAATCTTGTAGGCAGTGAGCCTCTTTGAGCAGTGAGCTCTGGGAAGTGTGCCTGAAGGCAAGTGCCTTCCCATTTCTTTTAAGTACTTTTAATAGGGAACAAATCTTGTGGGTTAATCCCCACCATGGTTTTCCCTTAAATGGGTTTCCACATAAAAATTCTGGTGTTATGTGTGTTCATTTTATTTCTACTTATGTGTTGTTAATTCATGCTTTAATGTTTACATCATTAATCTATTTGTAAGTTGTGAAAGTAGATTAAAAGCAAAAAAGTTAAAATTGTTGACAACTGATTCACCCCCCATCTCAATTGTCTAACCGAATTCCAACAATTGGTATCAAAGCGGGTTCCTCTAAAAGAAGCTTGACCAATTGAGGAGATCCAAGATGTCAACTTACAAGAATGAAAGTCCAAGATTTGATGGAACAAATTACTCCCTTTGGATGGTGCGCATGCAGTGTCATTTGCAATGCATGGGTGATGCCTTTTGGTTGATAACTAAGGATGAGTATAAGATTCTAGAAAAAAGGCCCTTCAACTCTAGATGAACTCAAGGAAGCTAAATACAATATTTGAGCTAAAGAAGCATTATTGAGTGCCCTGACTAATACAGAAATAAAAAATGTCTTGGAATTGAAAACTACTCATGAAATCTAGAAAAAGTTGGAAACTTTGTATGAAGGTGATAAATATGTCAAATGTGCCAAGCTACAGAGCCTAAAGGGCAAATACGAAAGGTTGATGATGAGTGAAGATGATAACATTACTTCCTACATGCAGAAGGTGAATGAACTTGTGGCTGGTATCAAGAGTGCTGGTGGAATATTGGAAGAATTAGAGATTGTTGCCAAAGTGCTCAGATCCTTACCTGCAGCATACAAGCATAAAATTTCTGCCATTAAAGAGATCAAGACTGTGACAACTGTTACAAGGGATCAATTGGTTGGTAAGCTTTCAGCATTTGAAATGAGTGAGTTTGGTGATTCTCTTCCTAAACCTAAATCTGCATTTAAGGCCAGTGTTTATGGAAAAACAAAGATATGATCTGGGTGAAAGCTCTTCAGGAAGATCAAATAGATTTGAGAAGGTAAGGAAGGATCTTGAAGATGATGAAATTGAGGCTGCAGATCTTGAAGCCCTTATTGCCAAAAGATTGCCAAGAGGATCCAGTAAGTATGAAGGAAAGTTTCCTTTCAAATGTTTTGCATGTAATAAGATTGGTCATTTTGCCTCAAGGTGTCTGAAGAGGGTTTCAAAGCCAAACCCTAACAAATCAAGGGCTTAGAAGAAATGTTACTATATCCAAGAAGCTGAAGAAGGTGTCACTGATGATGAATTTGATATGGGAAGTAACTCAGGAAATGAATGGGTGTTCATTGCCATCAAAGAAGATCTAGTGTCTACTAAATCTACTAGCTATGTGAATGTGGAAAGTACCTTGGCTATTCAGATTGAAGAAAAGGATGAATGGGTGATTGACAGTGGATGTTCTCATCATATGACTGGTGATAAAAGTAAGTTCATAAGTTTGGAAAGATACGAAGATGGAATTGTGAAGTTTGGAGACAATTCAGCTGGTAGAATTTGTGGCAGAGGATCCATCTCTTTTGATGGTAAGAATAACACTAATGATGTTCTGTATGTAGAAGGATTGAAGCATAATCTTCTCAGTGTTGGACAGTTGGTTAACAAGGGTATGATCTCTGATTTAACGATGGAAAATGCAAAATCTTAGCAAGCTCTGGAACTATGATTGCATCAGGGACACAAACCAAAGGTAACATCTTTCATTTAAGTGGTACTGGCAAAAGTTGTTTGATTGCTCAGATTGATCAGAGTTGATTATGGCATAGGAGAATGTGTCATGTGAATTTTGATAATATAGTCAAGATAAGTTCTACTCAGGCTGTGAGAGATCTTCCAAAACTTGTGAAACCTACTGGTAGCATGTGCAGAGAATGTCAATTGGGTAAATAGAATAGAACTTCATTCAAAAGTAAAGAACAATTTTCAAGTGGACTGTTGGAACTTGTGCATACTGATCTACTAGAATTAGAATTGTGTAAGGAGACATATATTTTATGTTGTTGATTGATGACTACTCCCGAATGATGTGGGTAACTTTCTTGAAAGAAAAATCAGAAGCTCTTGACAAATTCAAGGTGTTCAAGGTTATGGTGGAGAATGAGATTGGTGTCAAGATAAAGTGTCTAAGATCCGATAGAGGTGGAGAATTTACCTCCGGTGAGTTTGATGCATTCTATGAAAAGCATGGAATAAAAAGATAGTTGTCTGCTCCTAGGACTCCTTAGCAGAATGGAGTTGTGGAAAGAAAGAACTAGACCATTCAAGAAGTTTCTAGGACCATGATGATGGAAGTAAATGTTCCAAAAGTCTATTGGAGAGAAGCTGTGAGTACTATTGCCTACACTCTTAACTAGGTGTAGATCAAAGGCAATTCTGGTAAGACACCTTATGAACTATGGTTTGGTCATCCTCCTACTGTGAAATATTTTATAGTTTTTGGTAGTAAATGCTATATCAAAAGAGATGAGGATCTAGGCAAGTTTGATGCAAGAAGTGACAAAGGAATATTTTTGGGTTACTCTACTCAAAGCAAGGCATACCGGTGCTTCGATAAGAGATTGAAAAAAATCATTGAAAGTGCTAATGTCAAGGTTGATGAGAGAAAAGAAAGACCTTCCAGGCCTTGTGGATATGATTTAGATGATCAAGATGAAAGTCAAAGTCAAGAAAGCAAGTTCAAACCCAGACTCAGATCCAGATTGATCCAGAAAATCCAGTGACTCAAGAAGTTAGTACAGATGTTGAGGAACAAGCTCAAGAACCAGAAGTTCAAGACAATCCCAAAACCCCCAGGTATGTAAGGTTGAATCATTCTAAAGATAAAATCATAGGAGACAAGAATAAAGGTGTTCAAACTAGAAGGAGAATTATTGAAGATCAAGTAGAGTATTGTTTGATTTCAAAGATTGAACCAAAAATAGTGAATGAAGCTTGTAATGATGAAAATTGGGTAAAAGCAATAGAAGAAGAATTAATGCAAATTGAAAAGAATCATACTTGGGATCTTGTTCTTAGACCTGAAAACAAAAATGTAACTGGAACCAAATGGGTCTTCTGGAATAAACTGAATGAAGATGGTGAAGTTGTGAGAAACAAAGCAAGATTGGTATGCAAAGGATATTCTCAAGTAGAGGGAATTGATTTTGAAGAAACAATTGCTCTGGTGGCAAGAATTGAAGCAGTCAGATTATTTCTTGCATTTGCTGCTTTCAAAGATTTCAAAGTTTACCAGATGGATGTCAAGTTAGCATTCCTAAATGGAGAGTTAGAGGAAGAAGTATACATTGAGCAACCGAAAGGATTCTAGTTGTCTGATCAAGAAAATATGGTCTGCAAATTGAGGAAAGCTTTGTATGGACTTAAACAAGCCCCAAGATCTTGGTATGCAAGATTAGATAAGTACCTACTACAGCTAGGATTTAGCAAAGGCACAACTAACATTAATCTTTATTTCAAGATTGATCATGAGCACATCTTAATTGTTGAAGAATTTGTTGATGATATCATTTTTGGTGGAAATGGAAGCATGTGTAAGAAATTTGCTGATCAGATGCAAAGTGAATTTGAGATGTCCATGTTTGGTGAAATGAATGTCTTCTTAGGTTTGCAAATCACTCAGTCAAATAAAGGTATCTTCATATCTTAGTCTAAGTATGTGAGAGAATTGTTGAAAAAGTTTGGAATGGAGGACTCAAAACCAGTAAGTACTCCTATGGTAACCAGATGCAAGTTGAGTAAAGATGATGATTCACCTAAGGCAAATCAAAAAAAGTATAGATCAATGATTGGAGGACTACTTTATTTGACTCAGATCAGACCTGACATTATGAATGCAGTTGGACTTGTTGCTAGATTTCAAGCTAATCCTAGGGAATCCCATGTTGTAGCAGTCAAAAGAATTTTTAGATATCTAAAGGGAACATTTAATTATGGCTTATGGTATCCAAAGGATAATGAATTCACTCTTCATGCACATATAGATGTTGATTGGGCAGGAGATGTGGATGGCATGAAAAGTACTAGTGGTGGTGCATTCTTCTTGGGAAGGAGATTGGTTTCTTGGTTGAGAAAAAAGGAGGAGGCAATATCTCTATCTACTGTAGAGGTAGAGTCTATAGCAGCAGCAAGCAATTGTACCCAAGTCTTGTGGATGAAGTAAATGTTGAAGGATATGAAAATTGTGTTTGAAGAGCTTGTTACAATCTTCTTTGATAATTCAAGTGCAATAAACATCTCAAAGAATCTAGTGTTGCATTCAAAGACAAAGCACATATCCATCAAGTTTCACTTCTTGAGAGAAAAGGTAAGTGAGAATGAAGTCAGATTGGAGTTTGTTTCTTCAAAGGATCAGATTGCAAATATATTCACCAAGCCTCTGCCTAAGGATAGTTTTGAGTATCTCATAGGGAAGCTAGGGGTTATTACCCCTCCTATTCAGAACTAAGATGCACTAGTGTGCATCAGTCCAGAGGAATTCACAGTTATATCTTGTGATCCAGATTGATGTTAAGAAGATACTACTCAGGGGGAGTAGTAAGTACACAAATTGTGGATATCAGTCTAAAACAAAAGGGGGGAGAAAAGATTGTAAATATGTGCCCTTTGCCATTGATGTCAAAGGGGGAGAGAAGTCATGTGAAAAACTAGTTGCTAATGAAAGGAGGAGCAGTGAAGAAAGTGGTTGCAGAAGTGATAAGAGAAAGGGGGAGAAATCCTTGTCTTGATGGTTGAATCAATATTTCACATCATATGTTGCCATCAATGACAAAGGGGGAGATTGTTGCAAATATGTGCCTATGATGTGTTGTCATTGATGTCAACATATCCTTTTGTCAGAAATAGGGAAAATAGTGCAGATCAGTGAAGTTGGAATGAAGATCAAAGTACGTAGACCATATGGTTGTGTAGAGGATTGTCTGAAGTAGCTCCAGTTAAGATTTGAGAGGTCTGCATGAAGATTTGAAGAAGCTATGGCCATCTGACTAGAACTGGGTTTTACAGTATTTAGAAGAGACAGAGTGACAGGAAATTGGTCTGGATTGCTTCACAATGAAAAGTTATGATCTGTAGATCTAGAGGCATGTTTGGGAAGTCAGTGTGTATCCTCAACTCAAGTGGTTCATGGTTTGGAGGTCCGCAACAATCTTTCTAGTGTGACAGTCATGGCAGACAGTGTTCTTGAGGTATCAGGTGAAGATGCAAGTGATTTTGATGATTTAGAGTAGTGTGGATGTTATTGTTGAATTCAATGTGCTTGTGGAGGTCTCTGAATCATGTGCCTAATGTGTTGGAGGTCCGCATTGAAGATTGAGATCGTTGTTGAAGATTTCTTCCTTGGTACATTGTTGTTCTTCCCAATCTTGGTCGACTGGATGTTTTAAGCGTGTTGTGGATGATCTAAGAGCAATTCTCTAGAGCGTAGTGTGTTGATCGAAGAAGATTCAAGTCCTAGCTATGTTTGGCCGATAGTAAAAGTGATTCACATTAAGTTAAGCCAACCTTGATGATTATTCCAAGGTTGATGAAGTGTATAAATACTTGTGGATGAGTTGTGGAAAGTTGTACTAGTGTAAAAATGATAAAATCCTAAGAAAGGTGCAGAGGTAGAGAAAATAAGAGGAGGAGTAGAGGAATAAAAGCAGTAAGGTATGAAGAGATAGTGAAGAAGGGTTTGGGGGTAGAGTAGAAGTTTTGTGAGCTTTCAATGGTATTGAACCAAGCATGAAGAAGATGCGATTTCTTAGTTCATTCTTTCTGTACTAAACATAAAATCTTATAGGTAGTGAGTCTCCTGTAGGCAATGAGCCTCTTTAAGCAGTGAACTCTAGGCAGTGTGCCCAAAGGCAAGTGCCTTCTAATTTCTTTTAAGTACTTTTAACAGGGTACGAATCTTGTGGGTTAATCCCCACCATGGTTTTCCCTTAACTGAGTTTCCACATAAAAATTATGGTGTTATGTGTGTTCATTTTGTTTTTCCTTATGTGTTGTTAATTCATGCTTTAATGTTTACATCATTAATTTGTTTGTAAGTTGTGAAAGAAGATTAAAAGCAGAAAAGGTTAGAATTGTTGACAACTGATTCACCCCCCCTCTCAGTTGTTCGACCTAATTCCAACACATGCATTTGGGCATACTGCCCAGAGCTCACTTCTCAAAGGAGGCTCATTGCCTACAAGAGTAATTACAAGAGTTTACTGAAGTACTTGAACTAAAGAAAAGCATCTAACCATGCAAGATTACAGTTCTGGTTAGGCTCAATATACTAACTTCACACACTTCATCTCTTATTGTCTTGTTTCACTATTCTACCATGATCCACGACTTAGATCTCTACTTCACACTTGATACTACCACACTTCACACTTCTCACCTCATTATTGCATCCCATACCTTAAAATGCTTGCACCCATCGATTATATATATCCACTACATGAAATTGCATCAACTATAGTCAGCCTTAGGAAAACTTTGAAACTTTTCAAGATCACTATTCTGTCAGCTGAATCCATGCACAAACATCAATGCAGACCAAAACCTATGTATTCAAGTCACCACACATGTCAGCCAATACCACTAGATCTCATACATTACTCAACCAATCACTTCTCTCAATCCACACAAGGATCAAACACCAAGTTGGCCTGTTCTTCACCGGACTGAATTGTCTAACCAAAACCTGATACTCAGATGCTTGTAGCTTCCAATCCCTTCATCACCGGAGGCTAAATCTTTGGATTTAGGTAGCCTTGACATCCCTTAACATTCTCTTAGATTCGTAGCACAAAATGATTATCTGTGGAGATATGCGGACCAAAAGGCTGAACCCTGTCATATGCTTTGTTCTTGTCTATCCAGACTTAGACAAATCTGTAATTTGTCTTCCGATATGATCAAATGATATAATGTGGATGTGTAAGATAGATTCAGTTGCCATCAATGACAAACACCTGACATGCCTAGCAGTGTCTCTTGCCAACAATCTCCCCTTTTGGCATTGATGGCAACACTTAGTGAAAAATGACTAAGTGTTAGAACAACTCCCCCTTACTATGTACACTTGTGATTTCCAATGCTCCCCCATTGTTGAATTACTCATTTTTCACTTCCTTCCTCTCCCCCTTTGATATCAATGGCAAAGGTCAAGGTCCGGATCCAAAAATTCACACAAAATTTTTATATCCATACTTCCGCATATGTATAAACAATCCTTATGTCCTGTCTACATAAACTTAAACACATCACCAAAAATGTTTTTCAATAGTGCTAATTCACTGTCCCATCTTTTCTTCATGCAATCCAAAACTGAAATATGACCACTGAATAAGAATGTCTATGACTTTGCCTTTTGCAGATCAGTGGGATCACTTATCAGAGCAACAGCTTGAGCTTCTGTCAAAGCATTGAACATTGTTTCTAACTTAGGGAGAATTAGTCCCTGGAGTTCACACATACTTGCCACAATGTTTTCTTTTTCTTTTACAAATTTCTTTATTTCATCAATCAAGTTGACTACTTGAGCTTCTTGAATTGCTGCAGATACTATCAAAGGATTAAAGGTTTGAGATACATTTGACAATTTTTTCTCGGACTCCTTTATTTTCTTCTTAATGTTCTCTACAACTTTTGACCAAGGTAGACAAAATTTGTACACATCTCCTCCTTTAGTGAGGGCATTTTGAATACTTTTTACACTAGTATCCAACATAATTCTATCATTGGCAATTATTCTTTTCAGTTCACTAAATCTTTTATCATTAAATTCATTCCAAACTTTGACTTCTGCTAACTTTTCAAAAGACTCAAAATGAGTACGTATAGAGTTTATCAGATTCTTCAACTAATTAGAGGGGGACTCTGATGAATCCTTCTAAAATGTAGGCATGATCTTCTCTAAAATGCCAGATGCCAAACCAAGCAACTCACTATCTTCTATATGAAACTTCATAATTTCTTTTCTGGCCTTATCTTGTGCAAAAGAGGCCAACTTCATCTTCTGTACTAGAGAAAGAGTATCAAAATTGATTGGACCTTGTATTATATCCAGATTTTATGTAACTTGTTTATCTTTCTCCAAAATTTCTTTCACTGCTTCTGTAGTGTCTCTTGCCCAATATGATGTTTTAGTTTTATGCTCATTAGGGGCTGCATTTTCTCCCTTCCTGAAGTCAACCACATTGTCTTGCTTATCATTTTCAATCTTTTTCTCTGCTTCAACTCTCTCTACATCATTAGCAATGTCTTTTGCATTCTTTTCTGGAGGGTTTTGTGTATCCTCAGCAACAACATCATCATCATTTTTATCAAATTCCTCAAAATCCGGAATGGAGGAGTCAATTCCATCATCAATTTCTTCTTCTTGATCTTCCTTGTCCTTAACCTCTTATGCTTTCTGCTCTTTATTCTTTTCATAATCATCTTCAATAGGATCATTTATTTCCATACTCATTTCTACATTTGCTTCACAATATTGGTCTAAAGGATTTGGAGTATCCTCTGCACTATCAACATTATATTCCTTTACCATCTCTTAATCTCCTTTATTTGATATTTCCTCTTCCAGAACAGAGAAGTCATCTACCTCAACTTGCTATTCATTTTCCTTCAACTCTTCTTCATTTGGAAGGGGTGTATCATCAACATCAGGTTCCTTAGTGACCACATAAAATTTATTCTATCTAAGGCTTTCCTCAGAATTTGCTCTATTTCTTTTACCACTTCATCAATGTCTCCAATCATTAGCTTATTCATCATTTTCTTGCTTCTGAATTGATCATTAACTTCTTTGAAAATTTTATCTGCTTCCTTACTAGAGATGACCGGACATAGACTGGACAACACATGTTCCCTTAGCTCCAAATCCTTTCTTTGGTAGCTTCTTTCATCATGTCCAAAATGTCACTTAGACTCTTAGGTATTTCAGATAAAATTTTGACAAGTGCTCTGTTGAATGTGTTCAAATACTTAACAGTATCATCCTCCAAAATTCTTGTGTTGGATTTATCAAGGATGTCATAATATTTTGTTATGGGCTTCAAATTCCCATGAACAATTATTGTATTCACAATATCTTCAATTGACAGGGTAGATTTTTCAGTTTCTAGTCTTTTGCTTACCCTTACACTTTCAGAGGGATTATCTTGGGAAACCCTTGATGCTTCTGCTTTCTTTGACTTTGTGCTTCCAAATGGCTTCTCCTTAGATACTTTAGCAGCCTTAGTCCCCGAGGCCTTCAATTCTTTAACCTCATCATCTGAATCAGTCTTTTCTTCATCCTCCTTCTCCACACTGACATATGACCTTTTGGCCATTACTTTTGTTCTTTTTCCTTCTTCATCAGGAGGTTTTTCTTTGAATCTCTCTGCAATAGGAGAAGGTGATGCACCAAAGATTGTACCAGAACTCCTAGTAGTCCTTGCTTTAGAAGTGGATTCTACCAAAACACTTCCCTGTTCTCTGTCCTGCTTCTCCTTCTCTTCTTTCTCTATCCTTTCCCTGTTTTGTCTCTTAGCTTCTTTTGTTATACCAATGCTTTCTAGATACATTTCAACTTGCCTTTGAATCTTTCTCTTAGATTCAAGTTTTTGGAGCTCAACATGCAGTTTCACACTGAGTTCACTATATGTACCGAATCTCTCAACTGAGGTATCTTTTGGTTTGCTCAGAAGGTGTTGAGCATACATCTCCAATATTTGTCCATCAACTTCATACCCCATGGGCATGATCCATACAATCTTTGGTTCAACTACTTCCATCAAGCATTGATCTGTTTCCACCATGAAACAAATTGTATCCTTGTACTTTTCTACCGCAGAAGTAAGGATTCTTTCTTTTGATTGCATCATATTCTAAAAATTCTTTAAATATCCCCAAAGAGCAGTCCTTTGGGCATTGGAGTCACCAATGCTGTGCAAGTGCTCTCTGATTTGTATGGAAATAGGCTTATCACTAGTCCATCACAGGCTCTTCTTCCCAGGTAGCTCATTCATGAAATAGAAGAACAAACACAATACCAATGTACCATATTTGAATGTATTCTTCTTGTCCTTGATCTTATTTAGATTCTCCATTAACTGGTTTTGCAGCAGCTCACACAGGTCATAGTCAGCATTTTCTCTTAACATTTGATAGGCAACATAAATGGTTGTACCAAATACAGAGTTTTCCCTACTGGAGTGATATATCTTATATCCAATCACCATAGATGCAAATTTGACATCCGGATGAGTTATATCATTTATTGTCATTGCCCTATTATTAAATTTTTGATCTAGTAGCTTCAGTTACAGTCTGATTCTTCTCTGATTTCAGCATTGGCAGTCCACCGGATGAGTTCAATCCTATTACGGCCTGGATGGCATCCTTGGTGATCTTAAAGGGTTTCATTAGCCAATGAATTCAGCATGCATCTGACTTAGTACATACTAGACCCACCCATTCTCACCGAAGGACGGGAACCCAACAACCTAAATGAAATGTTTGACTTGCAATGCCTTATACTCAGGTTTAAGACCATGAATATCATCCCTCAAATGATTCTTTAACAAATCTACTAACTTTGAATCCCCAAACTCATCTATGCTATCATTAATATAAGCCCTAATATCTTCAATGTGCAACACACCATGCAAAACATTTGAAAAGGCACCTAACAGATCAATCTCTACTAATTTGTGTGGATGCTTTTTGAATTTAGGTTGAGGCCTTTCGGTGATGTCAACAACCAATGGAGTAGCCATATCCAGAGATTGCAAATGCAAAGAGTTTCACAGAGAATACCGTGTTTCACCAGTTAGGGTTAGTTGTCGAATTCACTTTTCGCACTTCAAATCTTTGAAATCTCAGCTCAGGCGCTCTTCTCCTTGTTCTCTTCAAATGAAAAGTGATTCAAATGTTGAGTAAATGACCTTTTATGCTCCACAAAACCTAATTCATCATTGTAATAAATGCTTTTCCCTAATACATCTGGTTACACTGTTTCTGCATACAGTCAATCTTCAATTGCTCTGCAATTAATTGTATTAGCTTCTTTTCTTCCAGAATTTGCTTCAATAGATCTACAATAGGCTTCTTTATCTTCATTCATCGTGCTAGATTGAGGCACCCACTTACTAGCAGGGGGAATTAGATTTTCAATGCAGCTCCCCCTAAGCCAGAGCTCATCTTTCAATTCCCAGAGGAATTATCAGCACCAGATTCTGGTGTGGACCCATTGCCATCATGATGTAGAGGGAAATCTCTCTCTTATTCAAATCTGATCACAAACACACATAGAACACTATGCAAGAGGGTAACAAATTAATTTGAAACACATAAAATGGAAGAGAAATCTGCAACACTTATTTTATTTCCATAAGAAATTTCATTACATCAACATGAAGCTTATGAGCTTCCTAGAATCATACATGCAACACCTGCAACAAATAAATTTTCAGCATCCTGGACTCATTTCCCAACATTTGGGTCTCTTTTCCATTTTTCTTCTCCTAGCTCCAATAAAAACCCGTCACTTATTCCTTTCATCGCACCCTCATTTCTTGGAATTTATTAAAATGGTTTCTGGGTTTCGTGCCTCTCCTTCCCAACTTACATATTTATTTTCTTAATTTGGATGAGATATGAGAAAGTTATGCTCATTTTACCAAGACTGGGTCTCATAATTACGACCCTCCACCAACTTGGGCCATAAAGACCACTTACAAGATTCCTTACACTATAACAGTTACAATAATAAGTGCCATTAATTCCATGATTCTTGGCAGCCCCACTTATGACAGAATCAACCGCAGTTATGAAAAAAAAAAATCAACCCCCACTAAAATAGAATTTAATGCCTTTGCCTAGGAAAGATATTCTCCACTATATGAGGCATTTACAAATTACTGAGGCATTTTTTTCACAAAAATTAGATTTACCAATATGTCCAAGGAAATTATATTTGTTGCAAATTAAAATATTATTTCCCAAGCCCATAAACCTTATTGAAAACAAACAAACAGAAATTAAAATATTTTTGGTGATGCAAGATTGCTAATTTGTCATGGATGCTCTTACATCAATCATTCATTTCACTTTTCTTCACCCTTGTTTTGTTCATTTCATTTTGGATCTCATTCACATCTATTTTTCCCTTGCCTTTGTCCATCTTCTTCTCTATTCTTCCTTTACCTGCCTGTGAGTTCTTCTTTTTGCTTCTGCAAAATTTAGCAATATATTCGGATTTGATGCAGTTGAAACATACAATCTTATTTATTTGACAATTACATGTTGAAGCAGGTTTAGATCTGCATTTTGTTTCCATATGCCCTTTCTTGTTGCAAGTAAAACATCTTCCATTGAAAATTTGTTTGCTCTTAGAAGGATTCCTTGATCCACTTTTACAATCCTTAGCCTTATGACCTATCTTTTTGCAATTAAAGCATTGACCAGAGAAAGATGATGCATTTTGATTCACTTTACTTCTGCATTGATTAGGTCTATGACCATTCTTATTGCATTTGAAACAATTACCATTGAAAGATGGATACCTTTGAGCATTAGGTTGTCTTACCAGAGGTCTTCTAGGATTCCTTTTTTGATTTCTTGCTTTAGGATTTCTTTGACCAGATCCAGAGCTTTCACCTTTCTCAAATCCCAGACCATGCTTATCATCTGCCTTCTTCTGACTATTAAGAAGCACCTCAAGTTTAGGTGAGCTTATCTTGAATTTCTCTTTATATTCATTTGCAACTTCTAGGTCATGTTTGAGAATGACAATTTGTCTTTCAAGTTATTCCTCATTATCCCTAGTTTCTTGTAGATTAGATTCTAGATGGCCAATTATTCTATCCAATCTGTAGTACTCTTTTGTTCTTTCTTTTAGAGATTGATTAGTTTTTCCTCAGTCTTCTTCCTTTCCTCAATTTCCTTGGCTAGCCTCATCACCCTAGATTCCATCTCATGTTTTAGGACAATAGCTTCTTTTGCCAACTTCTCACATTCCTTTGTCTTTTCCTTTAGAGCCTCATCCATGTCACTATCTTCATTTTGATTTGCTAGCTACTGAAGTAGCTCCTTCCTCTTTTCATTAGATTTGCTTAGTTGTCCTTTTAAGGTCTTAATGAAATCTTCAGCATCTTTAAGATTCTCTTGCAAATCCTTGATTTCTGCTCTGGGCAGATTAAGATCTTCTAAGGCTACTTAAAGTTGTTGATTGATACCATCAGTATACTTGAATGAACCCATTGAAACACCTTCTCAGATCTTCCTCAAGCTGTTAAACTTTTTCTAAGGAACCTTGCTCTGATACCAATTGTTGAAATTAGGGTAGACAATTGAGAGGGGGGTGAATCAGTTGTCTCAAAACTTTATCTTTCTCTATATTTAATCTTCTTTACAACTTATTAGTTGATTAATGATATAACCATGAAAGCATGAATCAACAACACATGAGCAGAAACATAATCAACACACATGACACCAGGATTTTTACATGGAAACCCAGTTAAGGGAAAAACCATGGTGGGGTTAACCCACAAGATTTTATACTCTGTTAAAAGTATTACAAAGTGGGAAGGCACATGCCTTCGGGTGCACTGCCCAGAGCTCACTGCTCAAAGGAGGCTCACTCCCTACAAGATTAATTACAAGAGTTTAATGAAGTACTTGAACTAAAGAAAAGCATCTAACCATGCAAGATTACAGTTCTGGTTAGGCTCAATATATTGACTTCACACACTTCATCTCTTACTGTCTTGTTTCATTGTTTTTCCATGATCAGCGGTTTAGATCTCTACTTCACACTTGATACTACCACACTTTGCACTTCTCACATCATATTCACATCCCATATCTTAAAATGTTTTCACCCATCAATTATATATATCCGTAACATGAAATTGTATCAACTACAATCGGCCTCAGGAAAACTTTGAAACTTTTCAAGATCATTATTCTGTTGGTTGAATCCATGCACAAACATCAATGCGGACCAAGGCCTATGTATTTAAGTCACCACACATGTCGGCCAATACCACTAGATCTCATACATTACTCAACCAATCACTTCTCTCAATCTGCACAAGGATCAAACACCAAGTTGACCTGTTCTTCACCGAACTGAATTGTCTAACCAAAACTTGATACTTAGATGCTTGTAACTTCCAATCCCTTCATCATCAGAGGCTAAATCTTTGGATTTAGGTAGCCCTAACATCCCTTAACATTCCCTCAAATCCACAACACAACACGATTACTTGTGGAGATATGTGGACCAAAATGCTAAACCCTATCATATGCTCTGTTCCTGTCTATCCAGACTTAGACAAATCTACAATCTGACTTCTAGTATGATCAAATGATGTAATGCAGATGTGTAAGATAGATTCAATTTCCATCAATGAAAACACCTGACATGCTTAGCAGTGTCTCTTGCCAACAAGTAAACTAATTCAATGGGTCCCTGACAATGGTGCCAAGTCTGTTGGGTCCCAAAATAGCTAATCCCAATCCCTAGAACACTTATTCACTCCTAGGCCAGGGATGTCATCAAAGAAGTGAAAAGGGGGTTCATCAACAAGATAAAGGTGATTAAGGGCCAACTGGTAGGAGTGGGTAATTTCTTCTTCACTTTTGTTTCAACTAAAACCATGGAGGGTATTCTGAGGGGTATCCCTAAGCAGGGATTAACTATCATGCAAAATATATACTGGACAACACCAAGGGTAGTGATACCTAAAATGTTGTTCTAAATCTTCTAACTATCACTAGTTCAGACAACAACTCACTGCCTCAAATAACCTCTCTTTAAGTTGAAAATAACATCATTGTAGCAATGCAAGATGGAGGTATACATGCATGTTATGGAGAGATGAAACACAATTATTGTTAATAAGATATACCCTGACTTTAATGCAGAAACATGGGTGCATACAGAACTGTAACTACGTTATATGTGATGTATTGTTTGACTTTTAATTAGTTTAGTTGATCATGGGCCCCTCAAATTGGTGCCTATCCATTGGGTTGTAGAGTTGCATGTTTATCAAAGGAAAATGATTACAAGGAAATGTATGACTACCTATCTGAACATTCATATGCATAAAAATCAATATCAAACCATGAGAATACTTAGTAATCCAACACTATACAACATTCTTCCATATGTAATACTGAAATGACCATTTGAAAAGCTAGAAATGGATTAAGAACTGGCATATTCATTCGAATCAGATTTTATAGTCATACTACTAAACATGGCAAGAGAAAACCCTAACTGTGATAGAGTTTTCCTGAAATAACACTTATAGTAGTCGAGAAAAATAATGGTTGATATCAAGATTACAATACATTTCACATATATTTCTATTAATTTATTTTTGAAGAACAAAAGATGATCACTATTCGTTTCCCTAACTGCCTCTGGACCTTTGCGTCTATAGAGAGAAATCTACCCAAAATATGACCCACATGTAGAATGTCTCTAAAACATGCATATATAGAGGAAAAGTTAATGCAGTAGCTGGGCGCCAATAACCTACCCACCTGCACCAACATGAACTCTCATTGATTTCCATTACTTCATGGAATTAAACTGACCTACCCCACCAACAACCTATACATCCTCTTCAATTTTGCATTCATGGAGGCCAGGGAGTAGACGAGCATTTTAAAAATACAATGTCTGCCAAAATACTTGTGTAAAGCCTTTACAACACTTTAAAAAAATTTACACTACCTTTAAAATATTTTAAAAACATTACATTTACTACATGCTTTATACCATATTTGACTTTCATATTTAATTTTCAATCTACTTTATCGGTGAATCTCCTCTATCATGAACCTTGGGACTTACCCTTCCTTGTCGGCCTTTTTGCCTTATCAACAATATGTGAAATCGAGAAACCATATAGTTCGCTAACTTCCCATTCATCTTTATTTTTGCCTTGTCATTTTCATTCTTTTCTTCATCGGCAAATCTTCCCCGGCACAAACTTCACCCTTGTTTTTAGGTTTCTTTTGTTTGTCTCTTCTTTCATTTTCTCTTTGTTTGTCACTTCGTTCCTTTCTCTCCCTTTTTCCCTTGGTCAATTGGCAAATCGCCAAAATGGTGAACTAGGGAACCTTAGTTGGTGAAATCAGTGGTTCATGAATCGGTTGATCCGTCGACTGACACTTAGTGAAATACAAGGAAGGAAACATAGTAAATTGGTAAATCAGGGGATCGACAAGTTCACGAGCTGCCGAACTTGCTGATAAAATTAAAATTAGGCCCATTTTTGAGGATTTTCAAAGGTGAAACACTTGGCCAAAGACTTGTACAAATACTTAGACAAATTTTGGAAAATTAGGACATACATAAGGATCTTATAGATTTTGCAATTTTGAAGAGTGGAAAATGAGAGTACCAACATAGTGGTTCTATTGTGTGTTGGCCAACACGTAAAATTGGTGTGCAATTTGTGGTGGATGTTGGCTTAGTTAGTAGAGCACATGGTATTGTAAAGAATATAGTTTGTCATCAAGGTACTCAACTACCAAAGTTGCCATCGAGTGCAATGGTGAAATTTTATAATTATGTGGGTGTGTTGTGAAACATTAATAACCCAACGTTTGTCCCTATCCCAAATGTTACAAGAGGTAATAATACACAAATCCGTATCAAAATGACATGGGATTTAACCTACACAAGTCATAAGGGATAATGTTGGAAAGATCCACAATAGATATTAGTGATGTAGAGAAGGATAGTTTAACATTCATTGTTATCTCTTAAGTTAAATCTCTCCAAAAATTGAGAATATAACCACCATCCACATTTGAATGGTACTCTAAGATACAAAAATACAAATTCTATTAACAATAGGAAAAATGAAGAGTAATGATTTTCCAATCCCTCTCTTAAAGTTGATCCTTGAGGGAAATAATATTGTTGTCTTTGTACTTGGAACAAAATTCTTGATGTTGTGTTAAGATAACTAACTATTTGATGGAGGGCTTTATGTCAAACCCAAATTGATTTTGCAATCTAATTCAGGAGCATGGGACTAAGGGGTATCCTCAAGAGGACTTGATCCCTAGTGGGCTCATTCATAACCATTCAACTTCACCAATGGACCAATAGCCCTTTGATGAGATTCAAGTATTTTCAAATTATTATAATACATTTTTTTTTGTTATTTGAATGTCTTAATCAACCTTTATGTATCCAATGTTTGTATTGTATGCAACACACTAAAATTCTAGAAAAGATGATTGTGATAAATAGCAAGTATTAAACAATCCAATGCATCCATAAAGGATGATGCATAGGCAATGTGTATAGTATAAAAATAGACAAACCTATGATTTCTTTTAATTTCTAAGAAAATTATAAAATTATTCTTCTTATGACTAACACTTATTGTAACACTCTTGAGTATCTTTGGAAATGATTATCAATATTAATAACTCAAAAAATCTTCAAGTTGTCTCTTTCTTATAAAATCATTGAAAATCTCTTAAATTATCATATGCACTAAATACTTGAAAACTAGTAACGACACCTAAACTATCAAATGGCCAATAGACAGAAGCAGTCTTATTGACCACTTAAAATGACTCTTAAAAATATAAATGTACAATGCTTGACTAACAAGACTAATAATGTTTGTGCCTACCAACTATTTAATAACACCTTTAAATAATTTTAATAAAAATAATATAAAACACAAGTCTCAAGTAACATGTTACATGATAATCTAATATCATCTATGTGAGAAAATGCCATTAGATTTTATTTCACAAACTTGAAGTACCCATTTGCACATAAAGTAGAATTGAAAAAAATATTCTCATATAAAATAAACAAATTAACTGTTGGCCTTCTATTTCTCTAGTAAGCATTTTCCCTCAATGACAAGCTATATAGCCAACTGTTAAACTGAAAGAATACATGCACTAAACGTAGAAATCCCCTACTTACAGCAAGAAATATGGAAAGGGGAAATAGGATCTTCCAAGGAGATATACTTACACTCTGGACTCGCTTGGCCCTCATACAGATAGGGGCCACACTTTTCATGGTTGTCCTCTTTGCCCCTATTTTGCCAGTGTGGGTTACAGTCTTTTTTGGAGGATCCCTCACCCTTGTTGGCTTTATAATTATATTACTCGATGGATTCAGGAGAAGGATTATTAGTAGTATCTTGCTAATTTGCCTGGGATATTTTTTAATGTTTTTACTAACTGGTTGAAACAGAAACATGACAGTGACAATGTTTCTCTTGTAATGATTTATATGTTAATATCATAATATGAGTCTTAGAATTGGTTCTTGTTCTGCCTTAAAATTGGTTTTTGAACAGCAGCTTATGTTTTCTGTGAGCTGGCAATTTCTTTTTGTTTTCTCAAAGAATTCTTTGACAGTCAGATTTATAAGTCAAAACTCATCAGAAAAGCTTTAATTTTTTTTAAATTGGGCTAATCAAATGTTAATGTCATTTTTTACAATAATTACAAACTTCAGTAAATGATAATCTCTTTCAGATTTTATATTAAATTCTTTCTCTTTAATAAAAAAATGCAATATAGTACCTCAAAATAACTAACAATTATAAACATTTGATTGAATATGAACATAAACTTAATCAGTTGGATCATTCAGACTTCCTCTGGCAGTAACTTAGCTAAGATGGTATGCTTCTAAATAAGCTTATAAACGTTTTAGTTTTTTAATGAGTTTTATGTTTTAAAAGATGTTTAGTTTAGTTTTTTTTAAAGAGAGATTTGATTTAAGTTTTGGATAGAAAAATTATTTTCACAATGTTTTATGTTTGGAAGATTATTTTTTATTTATCTTATTTCTTCTTTATAATTGAATAAGAAATAATCTTATAACAAATTTATATGTAGACACTAATAGAATTATCTTATCTTTATGGTAACTCTTAAATAACTAAGCACAATATATATTATAGTTAACATGTTTGCATGGATATAGAGTATCATGTAAACATCCAAAATATTGACTATTATTTTAAGAGAAAGATTCATTTTATTCTTGTAACTATATTTTTATAGGACTATCCTCTAATTTCCTTCATAATATTTATTTATTTTAGATTATATAATAAAATTATTTTGGTTAAAGAAAATCAAAACAACATATCATAAACATAATATTTTAAATTACAACCTTAAAATTTAATGATGTCATAATTTACTTAAAAATAAAGATATCATATCTATGTAACCTAATTATATGCATCAAAAAATATAGTACTTACATTAATAAGATTATTTACATGCATGTATATACACATATATACATGTGTGTGTGTACCCACATCCTTGATGCTCTTATGACATTTTATCCCTTGGATGGGGATGCGTCTTCTATGAAGGTGTTGCATTGTCATGTTTTTGAACTTTCCTCTTTCATAGAATTCAGTATCACTTATCCTTCTATTTTATACACTCACTTCACTTATCCATGGGTGTCATATTGATGCTATTCATTTTATGGCTTGTGACAATGATGAGAACATGTACCTAGTGAGGTTTACCATGTGATATACATAGTGTAATTGCCATCAAGAAGTTTACACCTTCCCTACCTATTCATGACATCATTATTCCTTTTGATGATACTTCTCTTTTATGTCATGACAACCCTATGTATATAGACATGTGTGTTGTCAATGAATTGCCTTCTCTTATACATGATGATGTGTTTTATTATGATCACATTTCAACATCTCATGCTATCTCTATGGATATTTATACATGATGATAATATACACCTTTATGTTAGTTCATTTGTCTCTCATGTAGCTCATATCAATACTTCATTGTTTTCCCATACGTTATTTGATGAGATTATGGTTCTTAGTGAGGAATTGTTACATGATGATTATGGTGGTACTTTTGATGCTTCTTTACATGTTAAATCATTCTTAATTATGAGTACTTGGAGGATGGTATCTTATTGATTAGTGAGTTTATACATCATCTAAGTGGTCTAGAACATTAAAATGATTTATTTCATCTTACTTTATAATTATTTTATGAACCTAGTGCCCATGAGGACAATATGGATATCTAGTGATAACCTCTCATGACTTATCGTTTGATCTTTGTTCTCTTGTTATCTACATACGGCTTATATATCTACTAAACCTACCTTTCATTATATGTCATCCTCTCTTAAACTATCTAGAGGCCAATATGTTCCATTTCAACAACCTATTGTACCTCCTAAGCTTAAACATATGGTATTAGAATAATTTCTTAAACACACTCTCATTACATTACCTCTTGTTAAACCATGTAGGGCTAAATATTTTTGTACAATTTAACACATGGGTCTCATATGAATAGAGAAATTTCATGAAAAAATAAAGTTCAGAAAACTTATAGACCAAGGGAAGATAAACATTATGTATACTCATGAATTTGACAAGGTGATTCATATGAAAGTAACTTATGTGCATCAAGAAAATTATCTTGTTCACCATAACACTCCCTATATTGAGGTTACACGTGACATAAAAGAAAAGCCACCTAGCACACATGATGAGGGGTGACTTCATTGATTAAGATATCCTCACATGTATCCTCCTTACTATTTGCCACATTTTATGCTTTTTCTTTATTTTTTTGGTTTTATGTTTCCATGCTCCTAATTAGCATGTGAATGATACAAAGACATTGTTAGTTGTGCATGTTGACACAAATGAATTTGAACCTTTGCTGTGGTGTTCATGTCACTTCTTCCTTGTGTTTTGTATAATTTCTACTCAACCCTTTTTTGTAAAGCTCATAGGTGTATGTGCCTTATCTTGCTAATTGGTTTTGATTTTGATAGTAATATGGTATTTACTAATGATATTTTGTGTAAGCACTAAATTTAGAAATAAAATAAGGAAACAACAAAGCTAAATATTATTCCAAATCAAATACAAACCTCAAGATTAAGCAAATGAAATTCAAATAACAACATGATATTCATCCATACATTTCCCAAATATGAACTCCATTGATAAAGTGGATGTGCTCAATTGGATGTGGAGTTTGATATGATGTAGTTGCTCAACTATCTACTTCAAAATCTCTACAGCATGTACCTATCAAAATTGGTGGATGTATTTTTGGGAATTTGTGGCTGAGCCATTTATATTTTTTGAGAGGGGGGATGAATGATAGGGGTTTGTTTGGAATATCTACAGTGGATAATACATGAGAGTATTTTCCTTGGATCAAGGAGAATGTGAAGGGTGCTAATTTAGTTTGTTCAAGATGAAGGGATGAGATTGAGCTGGCTAAAAATAATTAAAAAAGTCATAAATAATTAGTTGCAACCAAAAATAGGAGTGAAAAACAATTAGTTGACATTTATTTTTGAAAATGGTGGAGAGAAAATAGATTAACTAAATAATAACATATTTATTAACTAGCCATGTCTGGTCGAAATTGAAGTAATAAAATAATTTAATTAGGTGTGAGGTGTAATTTAAAGACTAATTAAATAATAAAATTATTTAATTAGATGTGAGATGAACTAGATTAATTAAATAATATAATTATTAAATAATTAACTAATGGTGAATTTGATTAATCAAATAATATTTAATTAATTAATGATGAGATCATTAGTATAAAATGGACTAAATTAGGATAATGTCATTATAATGATAAATGTTGATATGGTGTTAGGAGTGATGATAGATAAAATTTAGGTGTCTACATTTTGCTCCTCTTCGAAGCATCATTGTGACTAAAATTCATTGAGACTAAGAGGAGTAACAATGTTTCAAAGAAAAGATAAACATGAACATCATGGTGGAATGCTGATGGTGAAGAAGTTGTGCTTGGTATTTTGCTTGATCAATTGATTGATTGGATTGAATTGATCAATTAGATTTTGAATTTAAGATACCCCAAGAAATACTCAAGGATGAATTAGGGATAGTCTAGGGGTGACCCTTTGAGAGGGCAAGCAGATGATGAGAATGTGGATGGGATCTTGAAAGGAGAAAAGGATTGAAAAAAAGCTTGGTCAAGATGGAAAGGGAAAGGAGGGTTGAGAAAAAATGGAGGGGAGGGGTAAAGAATAGGTGATGGTCATCTTAGCTAGTTAGCTAGAGAAATATTGTGGGAATTGTATAGATAGGTACATTTTGGTGATTTTGAAGAAATTTCTAATATAGGTTGAAAAGATTAAATTTTCTATAGCATATGATGGTATGCATCAAGGTATAATGAACCCTAATGGTGTTTTATCATATACATGAAGGACTAACTCATGCATGCAAGAAAAAATGCAAACAGTAAAGATGTCCTAGAAAACATATCATCAAGACACATCATGATATAATGTACCATGATGAGCTTGGTAGAGTATGTTGTGGGATGAAGATAAGAAATAAAAAAGTAAGTAAGAAAGAAAAAAAGATACACAACAAGTTTCCTCTCATGAAGTTAAAAACCAAGCTACAGATTGTTGTGATAGTGAGTAGTGATGTCAAATTTTTGGAGCAATATATCCCATGAGAAGATATGAGTAACTTTGAATAAAGATTTCATCAAGAGGGAAAGGTAAGAAATTATAGGGGTTGATAAATTGTGTGTGTGATAAGGGATGGTTTTCCTAAGATTGAATGCATTGTTAGGTTTCTAGGGTGCACATGTTTGTGTGTTGTGGCTACTGGGGATAAAGTGATAAGAGGGTACATGTCATAATGTCAAAATTTCTTATTAGGAATAACTATATGTATCTATCTGAAGCATGATTCAAGATGCAAGGAAAGGCCTAGCCAAAGAAAAAACATGACATGGGCAGATGAATGTGAAAAATATTAAGACAAAGGATGCGAACACGAAACTATATCGAACAAATAGGGTGGACTGTACATAAATTTGCCCCAAGTACAAAGTATGTTTGTGGATAATGGAAACCAAATATTTACACATGATTCCTGCAAGTGATTTTTCATCATGTCACTTGTACAAGGTTCCATCAACATGGTTTTCACTAGAGAGCAATTTTTCTCTTTACTTTTTTTCTTTTTTTTTTGGTTTTTTTTGGTATATTTTGACTTTTCTAGTTTTATGAAACTATTACTACTAGCTTATGCATGGAACCACTCAAGGTGCATAATTTTCATAGGCTCCTCCAACTCTTGACCTTTAGGTGTTAGCTTCTATGTTCCCAATCCATATTTGGTGATGATGACATAAGGACCCATTCAATTTGACTCAAATTTCCCTTTTTTCCTCATAGGCCTAATTTTTATTTTCTACTTTTCTTTAAGCATGAGATTGCCAATTTTAATTTTTTGAGTTTTTATGTGCTTTTAATAGCTATGGCACAACCAATTTTGATATTCTTTAAGGTGATTTAATGCATTGAGTTGGTGTTCATCAACAAGCTCTAGTTCATGTAGTTGTTCCACTCTGTAGTCTTAATTAGTGATGAGGTCACACAAAGAGATGTGCAAGGATGAAAGATCAATTTTAATTGGCAAGATGGATTCAGTGCCAAAGATGAGGGAATATGAAGTGATGCCAGTAGGCATACAGATGCTAGTGGGATAGGCCTAGAGGGCAAGATAAAGTTGAAGATGCCAATCATGACCACCATGATTGATAAATGTTTTGAGGATTTTAAAAAGGTTTTTATTAGATGCCTCTTGTTGACCATTTCCTTATAGGTAAAATCATGTAGACCATTTGTGTTTGATTTAAAAATTTTCACAAAGGACTTGGACTTCATGAATATTAAAGGATTTACCATTATCTATATGATAATGGAAATAGGGATACCATAACAACATATTGATGTAGTTGAGGATGAAATTAGAAATTTATTGGCCAGTCCCATAAGTAAGAGGAATTTCTTCAACCCACTTAGTGAAGTATTCGGTGGTAGTGATAATATGTTTATGGCCATTAGAGGAAGAGGGATTTATTTTTCTAATGAGATTGAGTCCCGATGTGGAAAAAGGCTATGAGGTTGTTATGGGATGAAGTGTTTGATAGGGTGCATGAATGAGATTTCTATTTTTGACATCTTGTACATTTTCTAACATACTTACATGTATTGTGTTCCACGGTGGACCAATGAAATCTCATTCTGAACATTTTTTTGCTAGAACCATACTACTAGTGTGTACTATGTAGATGTCATCACAAAATTCTTTGATAGATAAGTGTACTTCCTACAAGTCTAAACACCATAACAAGGTTCTATCATAACCCCTATAGTAAAGTGTGCTGCCAAGGAGGGTGAAACATGTTTGTTGGATAAAGAATTTGTACTAGTTATATGAAAGGTTGTATGAAAGGGTTTGAATTTGGTGGTAGGTGTAAATTTCATGATACCATGAGGAGTTGGGACTAACAATTTCACATATCATTTCTAATTCAGGGATGTCATATGCTGGGAACATGAGTTGGTAAACCAAGAATTGACATTTTGGAGTGTCTTCATGCATGCTAAGGAGAGAACCAATGGTTTCCATTGCATTAGTTTCCTTATTATTCACATTAGGTACTTTCTCAAATTGAATGTGGGTTTATCATATTTAGTTTGATATTCATCATTGACCTATTTGATGACTAGATAAGAATCACCAAAAACTGACAAGTGTTGTATATTACATTAGATTGTGAGCTTGAGACCTGAAATTAAAGCTTCATATTCAACAATATTATTAGTGCAAGGAAACCTAATTTTGAATGAATTTGGTATAATTTCACCTTGTAGTGTTAGGGAAAAGGTACCTTCCCGAAGCCATGAGTGGTGAAGGAACCATCAAATTAGAGCTTCCACTTGAGTGACTCTTCAAGAGCTAGGATGGATTCATCTAGGAAGGGCCAAGATTCAATGGTTGGGTATCTACCAATGGTGCTTATACCAACTGATCCATTACTACTTGTCCCTTAATTACATTTTGATCAACATACTCAATATCAAAAATTTCTAAGCAACATAACCCACTTAGGTATTTGCCCTATTAGAAATGGTTTTGATAAAAGACATTTGAGCGGGTTAATTTTAGTAATAAGCTTAGTTTGATTATTGAACATGTAGTGTCTTAATTTATATCAAGAAAATACCACAACCAAACATGCCTTTTCCTTAGGTGTATAGTTAGATTCATATCTAATCACACAATAGTGTGTCCCACTTATGGGACATCCTGATTTTTGCTTGAAGTCTATATTATTTAGAAAAAATAATGATTTTAAGCCTAGAGAAATTCTATCTAAGGGGGTTTGTTTGAATGGAGATAAATAAAACCCCCTTATATCAAACCCCCTTTAATATAACCCCCTAGGCTTAAATCAAACCCCTGATGGAGTCTCCACTGCACCTATCAAAATGTTGACAAAAAAATAATTTTGCTTCACCTTTTGGGGGATCAAATGAAGTCATTTGGAAATTTCATTTTGTAAGTGTGTAGCCCTCAGTATTTTCTTTCCAAATATTATAATATGCATTATATGTTCTTTAATACTATATTTAAAAAATATATATAATGGATATAGGTCCATTACGAAAAAAAGAATGACTTCTATTCAAGACACTAGGAAAAATAACAAATAGTGTTAAAAAACTCAAACGAATGATTGTGCTCCACATAGATGTCCTTATTTTAATAAGAAAAAATAAAATATTAATTTTGATGTATATGCTAAGAGAAATGTGTTATGGAATAATAAAAGTCTGAAATTTTTGTTAGTGCTAATTCAAAAATTAATAATAAATAAAATATTTTAAAAAATTACAAAAAAATATCCATGCACTATACAATGAATTTATGGTCTAATTCCAAAAATCATAGAAATTTTTTATTTGTAGTGAAAGTTATGCATTATGGAATAATGTCAATAAAAATTAATAAAAAAAATTGATTGAAAACTAAAAATAAAAAATGATAGAAATAATCTTTTTTTAAATATAAAAAAATTATAGCCTAAATCTATATAAAAATTTCTACAACCCATTAGTTTACATGATCCTTAAATTTTTTATCATTTGTTTCCTATAATTGACACATTGAAAAATGCTAAAGAAAGCTAATTTTGAGCATCCCACTTAGGCCAAAAGGTGGGACACACTATGGTGTATCTAAGGTTTTGCTAATGTAATAAATAGCTCTTTCTCTCCCCTATTCATCTTGATGTGATAGAAGGGCTCCCAAAGTAAGTTGTGTAGCTAAAATGTAAAGAACTAATGATTTATTTGGGACTGGTACCATGAGAACTAGTGGATTGTTGAGATATTATTTTAGTTGATCAAAAGCATGTTGACATGGCTCATCCTAGTGGTAATCTACATTGTTCTTTAGGAGATGTGAGAATGGTTGGCATTTATCTGCAAGTTGAGCAATGAGTTTGTGTATACCTTGTAGCCTTCCTTGTAGACTATAGAGTTGTTTAAGATTCTATGGTAGAGCCATTTCTATAATTTCTTTCACTTTAGCAGGATCCACTTCTATACCTCTTCTAAAAATGATGAATCCTAATAGCTTGCCTGACATGATGCCAAATACACACTTGTTAGGATTGAGGCATACTTTATATTCCCTCAGTCTCTAAAAAATCATTATGGGATTTTAGGATGTTCAACTCTAGTTTTTGACTTGCTTAATAAATCATCAACATAGTCTTCCACAATATCGTGAAGAATGTCATGAAAGATTACTATCATAGCTCATTGATAGATTACCCCAACATTCTTCAAACCAAAAGGCATGAATCAATAGCAAAATGTGTTGGTGTGAATAGGGTTATTACCTATTTAGTTTACCCTTGTAGTGTGAACTAGGCACATTATCTAACTAGTCATTAGTTAGTCCTATTCACACATGTTCACATGTTAAGTTGTCATAGGAAGCATTCTAGTTGTTTCTAGATGTTGATAGTTGTCTATTGTTGGCATCTTATCCTCTAGTTGTCTCATGTCATAGGATTAAGACAATTTTCACATGACTACAACATCCTACATCTCATCCTTGTCTTTATAAGAAAGGCATATAATGTACATTGTAACAACAACAGTCTTTTTGTATTCATTAATAAAATAGAATTATTCTCTCATTTGATCTCTCTTGTGCTTTCATGAAGTCCTAGATCTTGGGTGGCTACAGGTTCATAGCCAACTCTTACATGGTATCAGAGCTAGGAAGAATCACTTTGTGTTAGTCTTTTTTTGAGAGATCTTGAATGTAAATCATGGTGGATCTTGATAGTTGAGTATGTTCTTCTCTTGCATCGAATGATGACCTGGTGAATCAAAAAGACTTGATGGAAAAACTAGATTTGTTTGAAGCATGTTTTGCAAATCTGAGCACACCATTGTGTTCATGGGGTTCGAGATAGTCAAGATCACCTTTTGTTTTGTCCCAAATGGACATAGGAGCCCAAATCTATGAGGGTTTGAATTTGGGATGTGCATGCTAGATCCAACATGTACCTAATCTTTCAAAGCACTTTGGGTTAAATCTGACCCTGCCATTACACTTAGGAGGCCTAAAAACCCCAAGATCAATTGTCAATTCATCCAAATTAGAGCACTTGCAGCAAAAAGAAAAAATAATTTGCCCCTTACCCTGTTGTATGGATTGTAGGGAATATTCCCTACACAGGAGGAATATTCTAGAACTTCGCAGGCACAAGCACTACATAGGAAGATTCGTCACCGTATCGGGCATCACCATGTGTTGTCCGTTGGGTAAAATCATTTTTTGCAGGTTAAACTTTAAAGTTTGCAGGTTTTAATTTTTGTTTCTCTGTAGAATAAATTTGTAGGGGCTGTACCCTGCGAATAGAGTACATGTGCCTTCCTGGCGAGCCATGTGGCACAGTCCCCACAAGCCCTCATACATGCTACTAGGGACATCAAAAAACACTCAGATGACAAGTTCAATCCGACAGGTGGGGCATCCATCCAGTTCGGTGGTCTGAAAACCCTCCTCCTGTTGGCCTTTTCAACACCAGTTGTCATGTTTTAAACTGTTGGCGACACTCCACAGTTTCATAAGAAGCTTGATAGTCAAATAACCACCCAACGATGGATATAAAATCTCAATGGAATATTTATCGGTAGGTGACAACTATTACCCAGGAGGCGGCCTTTAAGACCGCCACCAGTGGTGGTTTCCACCACAACCACCACCATCGGTGGTCGAAACCACCAAAGACAACAAACTTGACAATGTTAAATTAATTAGGAGAATCTTCGGTCATTGGGAAATATTCCCCTTAAAACATGCTAGAAAACCATCTCTGGCCTACAACAGTGGTTTCAAGCATGAAAGTTGTTTAAAAAAATAAAGAGCGATTTAGAGAATATTTTGGAGGAATCCAAAGACAAATCGATGCAAAATTTTTCATATGGTGACATCATCATAATGTCATATTCTAACTAGTTCACGTCATTCCATGACAACTGACTGGCATATTTTGGTGAATATTCTTGCTGACATCATCATTTCAGTGCTGACATCATATTTTCCCTACAAGTTGTTGATGTCAGCATTCTAGCAATGATGTTAGCATTCTGGGGAATCTGAAGAATATTTTGATGAATCTTAGAAGATTTTGGTTGTAGATTCTACTAACATCAGTACTGCGTCAGTAGACTTGGACCAATTTTTCCCCCTCTCATTGGAGTTTTCATTTTGGCAGTCCAACTTTGAAGGCTCATATCTTGCTCAATTTTGCTCCTTTATTTGAGCATTTTTTATTTGGGTTAAAATTTCATAGGCTTTGTAGTGGTGCAATCAAATTTTAGTTTTAGTGTCTAGTTTTTCTATAAATTACAATTTTTCATCATTGCACCTCAGCAGTTCTCATTTTTAGAACTTCAAAGGCTTCGTTCGGGCTCATACGATAACATTTTCTGGTCAATTTTTTTGAATGTGCATAATTTTTTGAGTACTTTTTAGATCTGTAATCAGTTTGATCCAATTTTTCTCAAAAATTATACTTTCAACTTTAGCCTAATCTTGGTTTTTGCATTGTACCAAAATCAAACACTACTTTGTTGTTTTGGCTTGTGGCAATTGTAATTGAACTGAATGTAAAGTCTCACAATCATTTTTTGTTGGGGGGTGATCTCATTGATTGAGTAAAAGAGGGGTTGCACTTGTGTTGTTCTTTTTTGTACGCTTGTATCATGGATCAAAACAAACTTCCTTTACTCCCACCATATAACTATCATGAGTTGAAAACTAAAATGGAGATTCATTTAAGAAGTTTGAAAATTCATAGAGTAACAATGGGTACAGAAATTGAACCAACAACAATTGTAGAAAATAGAAAGTGGTATAATAGATGTGATCAATCCTATGGAACACTATGCTTGTTTATCTCTCCTGATCTCCTTTTTCATATTGAATCTTGTAATACACCTAATGAAGTGTGGACTACCTTAGAGAATCTCTTAGGTAAGAAAGATACTATGAGAGGTTTCAAATTTGAGAATGAACTAATTGGTTTGAATCCAATTGACTTTGCAAGCATCCAAGACTTCTTCACAAAGCTAAAATCACTTAGATTGCAGCTCAAACAATGTGGAATTGAGAAAGATGACACTCGATTGATTCTTTCAATCTTTGCCAAACTTGGTCCTAACTATTCAATTTTTGTTTCTACCTTTTATGCTACTATGGATGCTCTTGGGAAAACTTTCACAATGCCTTCACTTGATGAGTTTGCCACATCACTCACAAGGGAGAAAGCTAAGTTAGTACACATGGGCACATTGAAGTCTCCTAAACCTCAAGCTCTTCTTGCTAATCAAGGTACAAAGGATCAAAAGGATTCAACTAGCAAAGGCAAGAAATAAAAAAATACGGATTTCAAGAATAATGAGCAAGCAAAGGAGTCAAATAAATTACCTAAGTCCTCATCCTCTCCCAAAGATGAATCATCTAATAAGGAGAGAATAAAGTGTGCATATTGCAAGAAACTATGACATGATGAGCATAAGTGTTATGAGAAGAAAATTGATGAGTTGACTCACATTCTTCAAAAGAACACTATTAAATTGCCATCATCCATGTCATCTCGTACATCCTCTTATTCAATACCATCATCATCTACACAGATAGGGACAATAGGCTTTGCTAATGGGACAAACAAGGGAAAAGGACAAGCACTCTTTGTTAGAGAGATGGCTTCTTGATCCTGGAGCTTCTCATCATATTGCTTCTTCACAAGGGATGTAACTCTCTTCATTTGAGTCATGTACCTTACCACCTATTTTGATTGGTAACAATGATGCATGCAACTGGAAAAGGGACTATTGATAATGGTGAGGGTACTTTCAATAATGTATTGTGTGTAAGTTTCCTTGTCAACCAATCTCCTTTCCATCTAGCAAATTACTCATAGTGGTGCAGGGAAGATAGCTGAGTTCACTCCTAATTCAGTAATCATAAGGGACTTGGAGAGTAGAGATATCATTGTTGTTGGGATGGTTGATCATGCATCTCGCTTGTATGCATTCTCCCATTTTGCTTCTTCTGATGATGTAGATTCATTGATTGATATTCACACTCATGCATCAAGTGTGAATCATGTTTTTGAGAAGTTTGCTCACTTGAACCTTGGTGTTCTTTCATCCACTTTGGTTCTTGAGACTAGTGCCGAGCCAACTCTTACCGCATGTACCCCAAGGGGGCGAGTGTAGGACAATTATGGGCCAAACAATACCCTCGAGTGGAAATGAAAATGCTAAGAACAAACTTAAATATTCATGTTAAAAATTGAATGAGCTATCTACATAATCTGAAAATAAGGTGGTAACAAAAGTTATAGGAAAATTAATGTAGTTTATTGCCTACTACTTAAAAAAAAATTAAAATTAGTTTGGTGAAAATTGGATGTTTCAATGAGACACTACTAATTTTTTTAGAAAAACATAAAAAGTAGGTGTCATTTCGGCCAACCTAAGTATGAGCAAAAGAAAATATTTTTCCTCTAAGATTTAGATTTAAGTAAATGAGACATGAGTGGATGTGACATATATTTTTAATTTTTAAAAATAAATATATAATTATTTATGATTTTTTTACCATGAATTCTTAAAATATTAAAAAATAATTTTCTGACTAGCGTAACTTGGTCAAAAATATGAAATTTAATTTTTTTTGAACCTATAGATAATAAAGCCTAGAATGTGATGCATCTTTTGGATTTTAAAAATATAAGTAGTTTGAAAGTTATGAATGTTTTTCAATATGCATATCTATTAGGAAATCATGCATAATGTATGTAGAAAATTAAAAATAATTACCTATTATAATTATAATGAGGCATATATTATATTTTTAGAATCTTGATGGTTTCCTCTAAAAACCCTTTTGTTTCATTAAATTTAGTTACAAAAAAGTCTATCAACTTCAAGGATGAAGTCATGGAAAATATCAGAATAACACTAAATGGATGGTTTTCCAAGTTTCTTTGGCAAGTTTTAGGACTCCCTCTTGTTGGCAAGAGACATTGTTAGGTCATTTAAGTGTTGTCATTGATGGCAACAAAGTGTATCCTGGACATCTGCAATTAGTAATTCATTCATACTGAAAGTCAAATTGAAGTCAAGATGGTTCAGTGAACAAGAACAGAGTATGTGACAAGGTCCGACAATCAGGTCCGGATCTCTCAGATGGTGTAACTCAGTAAGTTGCGGACTTGGATAAGTCAAGAGGGGTCATATGACTAGTGTATTCTAGATATTTAGCCTCAGGTGGTAAAGCATGTAAAAGATATGAGCATCTAAGTCTTGGGTTCCAGTATGGTAGAACAGACAGAGGAAGAACTGAGCGATAGTGTATCAGACTTCAATCCAGATGAGTAAAAGGTGTTGACCAAGCAATTTGTGAGATTATACATTGATGGCCGACATGATTAATGACTTCTATGCCTATGTTTTTGATACGCATCATAAATCAAGCATGGATTCAGCCGACAGATTAATTACTTGCAGTGTTCTTGGTGCCGACTAGAGAATTGATAAAATTCCTTGATGTGGATATATATAATAGATAGATTTTAGCATGTAAGTGTGTGTGGTGAATATGTGATGAATAAAGTGCAAAGAAAAGTAGAAATTCAAGTTCGGATGTGAAAGAGCAACAACATTAAAAATAGGGGAAGAATGAAGTGCATCAGATCAGTGTATTATGCCTAACTGGAACTCAACTCTTGCATTTGTAGATGCTTCTCATTAGTTCAAACACTTGATTATCTTTTGTAAGTTCTGTAGACAGTGAGCCTCTTGTAGGTAGTATGCCTCTTGTGAGTAGTGTGCTCAGGCAATGAGCCCTAATTGGCAAGTGCCATTTTGTACTCCTTTATTGTTCTAACAGAGAATACAATCTTGGGTTAGTCACCCCGTGGTTTTTCCCTTAACAGGGTTTCCATGTAAAAATCCTTGTGTTATGTGTGTTGATTTTATTTCTTCTCTTATGATTACATATGCTTTCATATTTTGATGCAACACTGAATATTAAGATAACAAAAGAAAAGAAAGTTAAAGAAATTTTGAGATAACTAATTCACCCCCCCTCTTAGTTATTTGCCTTGTATCCAACAATTGGTATTAGAGCTAAGTTCCTTTGAAAAGTCTAACAACTTGAGGAAGATCCAGGAATCTCAATGGATGAATATGGTATGAAAGAACAACTACAGTCTGCCCTAGATGATCTTGAGCAATCTCACTCTGAGGTCAATAACTTGAGAGAGCAACTCAGGGAAGCTAATGAGTTCATCAATGAGATGAAAGAGAAAATCAGTATTTCTATGAAAAAGAGAAAGGAATTACTTCAGAAACTAGCAAATCAGAATGAAGCCAATAATACTGATGAGGATTTGAATGAAAAAACCAAGCTATGTGAAAAACTCTCAAAAGAAGTCATTATGATAAGACATGAAATGGAATCAGGAGTTATGAAGTTCACCCAAGAGATTGAAGGAAAAAAATAATTGAAGATAATCTAAAACAATCCCTCAAGGAGAAAATAGAGGACTGCCACAAAATGGATGAATAATCAGGTATCTTGAATTTGATCTTGAAGAAGCTGGAGACAATGAAGAACAACTTGAGAATCAGATAGACACTCTTAAATAAGATCTTCAAGCTACAAATGAATACAAAGAAAAATTCAAGATAAGCTCAGCCCAACTTGAAGTTCTTCGTGAAAGCCAAAAGGGGGTAGATGATAACTGTGGCTTGGGATATGAAAAAGGTGAAAGCTCTGGATCTGGTCAGAAGAACTTTGGATCGGGAAATCAAAGAAACAGGCCTAGAAGACCTCCGATAAGGAAACCAAATGCCTAAAGATATCCATCCTTCAATGGATACTGCTTCAATTGCAATAATTTTGGTCATAGAGCAACTCATTGCAGGAGGAGAATGAATCAGAATAATCCATCCTTCTCCAGACAATGTTTCAACTACAAAAGGTATGGTCACAAATCTCATGAATGCAGGAATATGCAAATAAATAATTCATTCAATGGTAGATGCTTTGCATGCAATAGAATGGGACATATGGCTAATCAATGCAAATCAAAAGGATATCAATCAAATAAGCAAAGAAATGTTGTCTGTTATAATTGCAATGGATCCGATCATATTGCCAAATTTTGCAGAAGCAAAAATTAGCACAGAAAAGGTCCAGTGCAACATAATCCGAAACAAGATAAGGGCAAAGGTAAAGTGAATGCAGATCAAGTTCAAAAGGAGATGAGCAAGATTTGGGTAAAGAAGAGTACAAAAAGTATTGGGAATGGATCCACACCAAAATCCGGTGTTGATATTCCTTCCGAAAACTAAAAAGGTGAGCTCAGGCTTAGGGGGAGTCATAGAGAAAAATAATTTCCCCTAGCCATTCAACTAGTGCCTAAATTTGGCACATTAAGTAAACATCTGACGCTACGGATTAAAGGGTTCTCAAGAAAACCTCCAAATAACCTTCAGTTAAAATGTGAAAGATCCGCATGGAGTTTTGCAAGATTTATAATTGCTCAAGTTAATCCGGTTCTGACAGCTATCCGGTAAAGCAGAATTTCACAGTCAGATCTGGTATGATTCAGAATTGAAATACTTTGATTTGCAGATCCATGGCTTGGTTGAAGAAGAGAAGATATGTTGTCAATCCTCACTGACAATGATTCTAAGTTTAGCGTAGTGATTCAAGATCTCGCTCAAAATAGGGCAACCGGATAACTTAAGTCATGTATTTATTACCAAAGGAAATTAGGGTTTGCGCAAGGATAAAAAGGTTCTATCACTCATTATTTACACACTTACAATCATGAAGAAGAAAAGAAGAGCTCTGCAAAGAAGATTTTGCAATTCACTCAAGGTCAACTGAAAATTGAATTTAACTAGCGATTCATTCCGACTCCTACTTGAAACCCTAAGGCGTGAAAAGGTATTTTCCTTCTGCAAATTCTCTCTAGTTTTGTTTTCTAGAATGGCTACTCCAATGGTTGTTAATATCTTTGAAAGGCTAAGACCAAAATTCAAGAAACACCCTTACATGTCACTAGAAGTTGATCCCTTGGGTGCATTTTCCATTATTCCACATGGTGTCTTGCATGTAGAAGATATTAGGGTTTATATCCATGCAAACATCAAAGATTTTGGAGACTCAAAATTGATTGACATCTATAAAAAATAGTTAATTGATGAGAATTTTGAACTTAGACCTGAATTCAAGAACCTAAGGGACAAACATTTCGAACATTGCATACATTTTCTGTCTTTTGCAGAAGATGAATGGGTCCAGTATGTTCTAAGTAGGATGAATGATAATTTTATGTGGCTATTGAAGCCATTTAAGATAACCAAAGAGGCCATTAGGGCCGTGACTAGATTGCACTCAAATGGTGGGTTACTCACACTCAAATCTATAAAGAACCAAATGGTAATTGAAGCCACCAGGTCAAAATTTGATAGGAGAGCAATGACTATAGATGACATCGTGGATCCGGATGTCAAGTTTGCTTCAATGATAATTGGCTACAAAATCTACCACTCAAGCATGGAAAATTCTGTGTCTGGTACTGTAATCTATGCTACATATTAGATTCTGAAGGAAAATGTAGATTATGATCTATGTGAGCTTCTATTGAGTCAACTAATGAAAAACTTGGAGAAGATCAAGAAAGATAAGAAAAACTCTTTCAAATATGGCAGTCTAATATTGTGTCTATTTTTCTATTATATAAATGAGCTGTTTGGATCAAAGGGTTGGGTATGGCAAAATGATAAACTAGTTGCAATCCAAATCAGAGATTACATGTATGGACTTGGTGATGCACAAGCCCAAAACTCTACTCTCTGGGGTTACTTCAAAAACTTCTAGAGCATGATGCAAGCTAGAGAAAGAATACCACAGTCAATAGTTGAGAAATACAAAGACACAGTCTGCTTCATGGTTGACATTGATCAATGCCTAATGGAGGCAGTTGACCAAGAACTGTGTGGATAATGCCCATGGGATATGAGGTCGATGAAAACATTTTGGAAGTACATGTTCAACACTTACTGAGCCAACCTAAAGACACTGAAGCAGAAAGGTTTGGCACCTTTGAAGAACTAAGTATAAAAATACATGTTGAGTTAAGATAGCTGGAGATGAAGAGGAAAGTAAGAAGGGAAGTTGAAGTCATTGCCAAAAGATTTGGCCTATAAAAGGAGGCTGCAGATGAAAATAGAGAGAAAATGGAGAAGGTTGAGAAAGGGAAACAAGAAGAAAAGAAAGGAAACGTTCTGGTGCAAGCCTCCTCCCAGACTAGATCTTCCAAGAGCTCTGCACCTGTCACTCCTAAAAGCTCAAAGGCTACTAAACTGGAAGTCAAGCCATCCAGCAAAAGTGAAAAGAGAATGAAGACCAAAGCCTCAAGAACATATACAAGTCATAAGGATGATGAAGAAATAGAATCGGATGAAGAAATCAAGAAAATGAAGAAGAAGAGAACATCCGGAAAGTTCTTTGCTAGCAGAGATGAGGAAGAGAAGGTAGATGAATTTGTTGAAAAGCCCACTCTTTCCATTGACAACATCATCAAGGCAGTCACTGTGGATGGGAACCTGCAACTGATAACAAAGTTCTATGATGAATATAATGATGCTGACAAGAGAATTCTAGAGGAAGCCACTATAAGGTACTTGAATATCTATAACAAAGCATTCATTGAAATAATTTCATTAATTCCAAAAAGTCTAGAAGAAATATTGGAACAAAGAAAAGTGAATGCAAATGTTAAAGACTTAGAAATCTAGGAGCAAATGATGATACAACTTTACCTGTCCATCACTCCAAAACAAATGGACATGATTTTCAAGGATTGTAAGGATGAGTTCTGGAGTAAGGCAAGAATGAATAAACTCATGCTTGGAGAGACAGACCAAGTAGCAAATGAAACAAAAGATATTCTCTGGAATGCCTTGAAGAGATTCAATCTTCCTATTATAGATGAAACAAAAGGAGAACCTTCTACCATGGATGTTGAAGGATTAAATGTAATCACTGAAGAATTTTCTAACAAGGATATCAAGGGATTAAAGAAAATAGATGAAGAGAAGTCTGAGGACTTAGATTCCTCTGTTTCGAAAGAGGAAGCTTATGAAGTAGTAAACACAGGTGACATCTCTCCTCTGGATCCCATTACAGACATTCCAGATTTTGAAGCTGAAGGAGAAGGTAGAAAAGAGGAGAAAGTGAGTAAAGAAGAGGAGGTTAAGGGAAAAGAAGAAGAACAAGCAGAAAAGACTAATGATGACTATTCTGATATCCCAAAAGAGAAGAAGACTCAATCATTGGCAAGAGACACTGCAGAGGTAGTGAAGAACTTCCTAAATAGAGAAATGATGGAGATAGATGAACCTAAGCTATTTCAAGGGCCACTGAATTTCAACTCTCTTCGGTTCAGACAATGAAAATAACATCTTTTGCTCAAGCCAAAGCAAAAGAAAAACTCCTGAAATCCCACATGGAAGACTGTAAAATGTTGGAGATTACATCTGAGATTCTAGAAAAGATCATGCCATCCTTCCAAAAGGATCCTTTAGCCTCACCATCTGGTAACTTGAAATCTTTGGTAAATTCTGTTAGCACTCATTTTGAATCTCTAGAGAAATTAGTAGAAGCAAAGATCCGGAAGGAGTTTTTGGGAAAGAGATTCACTGAAGTGCAAGGACTTATTGCTAATGATAGGAGGACCCTTGACATTGGAATAAAGAGCCTTGAAAATGCTCTTAAAGATGGTGGGGACATATACAAATTCTTTTTATCTTGGCCCAAAGTGATAGAGTACATTGAGAATAAAGTGAAAGAACAAGAAGGCAAACTGTCAAGTTTATCTCAGAATTTTGATCCCCTTACTACCTCTCTAATGAATCAAGAATGCCAGGCTATTGTTATCATAAATGAAATAAAGAGGCTGGACAAAGAAAAGAAGAACATAATAAACAGAATGGGTGAACTCAGAGGGATAATTATCACTAAGCTAGAGGCAATGCATGAGGCCTTGATAGATGCTCAGACCATAGCTCAGACCAGTGATTTGGCAGATTTAAGAAGGGCAGAAGTATATGCATTTTTGTTGAGTGGTCACATCTCCATTTTGGATAGGATGAAGCAGAGATGTGCCATAGAGTTTGTATAGCTGAAGACTACTTTTGCGGATATACTTAAGTATATGTAAGTATAACATATGATTTATATATACTTATGCAGCCATGTATAGAATAATTTTTGTAAAATTTTGGTTTGCGGATTCCTCCCTTTGCCATTGATGTCAAAGGTGGAGTGAAGAGTAGTGAAAAATGTGGAATCCAGATAAGGAGGAGTTCTGGTATAATAGTGCAAAAGACAGAGCATCAGCCAAGGGGGAGTTACTGCGACACTTAGTCATTTTTCACTAAGTGTTTCCATCAATGCCAAAGGGGGAGATTGTTGGCAAGAGAGGCTGCTGGGTCATTTAAGTGTTGTCATTGATGGCAAAAAATTGTATCCTGGACATCCGCAGTCAGTAATTCATTCATACCAGAAGTCAGATTGAAGTCAAGATGGTCCGGTGAACAAGAATAGAGAATGTGACAAGGTATGACAATCAGGTCTGGATCTCTCAGATGATGTAACTCAGTAAGCTACGGACTTGGATAAGTCAAGAGGGGTCATATGACTACTGTATTCTAGAGATTTAGCCTCTGGTAGTAAAGCATGTAAAAGATATGAGCATCTAAGTATTGGGTTCCTATTCGGCAGAATAGACAGAGGAAGAACTGAGCGACAGAGTATCAGACTTCAATCTGAATGAGTAAAAGGTGTTGATCAAGCAATTTGTGAGATTATACATTGATGGCCGACATGATTAATGACTTCTATGCCTATTTTTTTGATACGCATCACAAATCAAGCATGGATTCATCCAACAGATTCATTACTTGCAGTGTTCTTGGTGCCAACTAGAGAATTGATAAAAATCCTTGATGCAGAGATATATAATAGACAAATTTCAGCATGTAAGTGTGTGTGGCAAATATGTGATGAAATAAAGTGTGAAGAAAAGTAGAAATTCAAGTTCGGATGTGACAGAGCAACAACATTAAAAATAGGGGAAGAATGAAGTGCATCAGATCAGTGTATTATGCCTAACTGGAACTAAACTCTTGCATTTGTAGATGCTTCTCATCAGTTCAAACACTTGATTATCTTCTGTAAGTTCTATAGATAGTGAGTCTCTTATAAGCAATGTGCCTCTTATGAGCAGTGTGCTCAAGCAATGAGCCCTAATTGGCAAGTGCCATTTTGTACTCCTTTATTCTTTTAATAGAGAATACAATCTTGGGTTAGTCACCCCGTGGTTTTTCCCTTAACAAGGTTTCCACGTAAAAATCCTTGTGTTATGTGTGTTGATTTTATTTCTGCTCTTATGATTAAATATACTTTCATGTTTTGATGCAACACTGAATATTAAGATAACAAAAGAAAAGAAAGTTAAAGAAATTTTGAGATAATTGATTCACCCCCCCACCCCCCTCTTAGTTATCTACCTTGTATCCAACACTGCTTGCCTGAATCTAAGGTAACCCAAAGAAATTTTTAGAGGGAATCCATATTTGAGCTAGAAATATTAACACTTTTCCATCCAAATCTAAATATAAGTCTAAATGTTTACACTTCTTCATCCAACAAGTTTTTATGTCATTGCCACTATTTGGCCCATCATGATCTCGCACTCACCCAAGGGGTGATAAAAGATATTTTGTGTTGATATTTAGGTGCAACATAAATTTTATTATAGCCAAAAAATCCATCCATGAGTGACAACATTTCATATCATGTAGTGAGATCAACTATCATTTCAATATTTGGCAAGGGAAAATTATCCTTTGAACATGCTTTATTAAGGTCTCTAAAATCTATGCATACATGGATTCCTTTAGGCTTCTTGCATAAAGGAACAATGTTTAAAATCCAGTTAGAATTTAGTCAATGGACTAAATGAATCTAACTTCCAAAAGTTTTTGTAATTCCTTGTTGACCAAGAGATCAATTTTGGAATGCATCATTCTTAACTTCTACTTCACAGGTTTAGCTTCTGGATGTACAGCAATACAATGTACCACTATGGATGAATCTAATCTAGGCATGTCAACATATGACCAAGAAAATACGTTTATGAATCTTTTGAGTATAGTATTGATGGTTTTCTTTTCTGTAGGATCTAGAGTTGTAGATATTTGAGTGATCTTTTTATCTTCTGCCATACGAAGATTAATTTTTATGGCTTCTTCAGCCAATGATGCGGGCCCATCTTATAAGTGCATAGGTGCCAAGGGAAGGTTGATCTCTTTTCCATTAGTTCCCCAAGTGGGTTCTCAACAATGGACACATCTTCATTTTCTTGAATTTGACTTCTTACTTTCTTTTAATTTTCTAGATTCTTTTGATTTTTAGGCTAAGGAGCTCCACTTATTCCCCAAACTATGCACATGTGTCTAAATTGATCTTAAAATATTTCTTGTGATCCCTTGATGAAATCTTATCTCAAAGTCCCATTAAATTTTGCTTGAGGGCTTCCTCATTTTCAAATGTGTCTAATGATATGGGTTCTTTGTAGTCCCAATCAATAAGGTTAGGGTATTTAAGGTCCAATTCCATAGAAAGAATAGTGGCATCATCAAAGAGATTAGTTGTGGACAGGTATTCATAGGAGTCATGAATGGACTTTGTTTCAATGTGTTCGATATTGCAAGAAGCATTCTTAACAACCTTAGAAGTATCACTAACCTCATTGGATTTCTCATCATAGGGCACATATCCTAGGCCCTAGTTTGCTATATTCTCATGTATATGCAAAGGTTTTAGAATTCCTTGAACTCATGAAGTCTAAGGCCTTTTCCTTTTTAGTTTATATTTTTGCATATTCTATTGTTATAGGATATTCATTTTTCAAAATAAGATGCAAATTTGTCTTCTTCACTGAGCCAAGAGACTTGTATATCTTCTATCTTTTCATCTATTATGAGCCCATAGTTTATGAAGGTAGTTGAGCCATACTGAACTAAGATATTTTCTTTCTTCATATTGTTATTGGGCCTACCAAAAGATAGGGGAGAGAGGGGAAGTTTGCCTACATGAAAGGCATCTTGGATCTCATATTCTCCACAACCTTTATCAATGATCTTGATGTAGGATTTAGGATGTGAGGTTGTAGATGTGGATGCAAGGTTTGCTAGATCTATGTATGAAGAGGATTTCTTGGGTTGAGGATTCAAGGTAACATCAATAATGGGGCAATGATTGATTTTTTGATAGTGACCTTCCTACATTTTACAATATTCAAAAGGCTAGGGATTAGCCAAAACTATTTCTTTCATTCCTAAGTGTAGGAATTTAATTCATTGATGAGAGGTGGATGGTATTAATTGCATTGCATGGATCCATGGAAGACCCAAGAGGAGATTGTAAGGAAGATTAAGATCGATGACATGTAACAAAGTTTGTTGTATGACATGCCCTATTTCAAGTGATAGATGTATTGTTCTAGCTAATTCTCATTCTATATTGTCATAAGCTTTGATGGTGATTGTTTTAGGATTTTTTTTTTTTTTGAATACCCAAGGTGTCAAATCAACTTTAAAGTGCAAATTTTCAAACTAGCCCCATTATCCAAAAACACCCTTTTGACTTTATATTTGGTGAAAATCACTTCAATGTATATAAGAAGGTTATGGGATGGACCTATGGAAGGCATATTTATTTTGCTAAATGTAAGATGGTGATTTAAGGATAAATGTCCCACAAGAGCTTGGAATCATGATGGGTCAATATCATTTGGGACTATTGACTCCTAGAGGACTTTGTGAAATACATCCTTATGAAAATTTGATGTTTTTAGAAGCACCGTGATTGATTTTTATGTTAGAGTCTTCTATAAATGCTTGATGAGATTGTATTAACCCTTGGGAGTAGGCAAGGGAGGCCCTTGGATAGTGACATTTCTATGTCTTGTGGTTACAACACAAGTAGAAGATTTTCTTTTGATTGTGGCCATATGGTTTTTAGAATGATGGATGCGACCTATTATAGCATCATATATATGGGAAGCTTTATTATAATGAATATTATTAGAATGAGCATTTTGAATTTGGTTTGGCAATTGATTCATTTAATCATGATTAAAAAAGGGGTCTTGATATATCCCTGAATATGTATTTGGTGATAATTATGTGTCCCCTTATATCTCAATATCTCCATTGTCAATGAGGTCTTGGATATAATTTTTCAATTCCATACATATTAGTAGAATGTCATTTAATCTTGTGGTACTCACAATATTCCATTTCCTTGTACCATGCTAGCTTGGGTTTACTTTCATCAAATGGTTTGGTAGATAGAAATATGGTCATGTTTGCTTTGACCAATTGATGAAAAACTACTTCTAACATCCTATCAAATGGTTGTCCAATAGGAATTATTATATTAGGAGTATTTTGGATAGATAGAACATGTTTTAAGTCAGTAACTTCACCAACAACTACATGTTTGTTTTTACTAAAGAATTTGGGTTTATCAGATTGATTTTGATCTTTGGAAAATATTATTACAAGTCCTTTAGCTATGAGGGACTTTTCAATTTACACACCTTTTTTGATAATTTTGTCAAAATTAGAAATATAATATAGGTGAAACACCATTTCTTGGTTCAGGTTTACAATAAAGATATTGACCAATTGTTTTTCAAGTATTGGCCAAGGGAATCAACTTGCCAAACCTCTCCATCATTGTAAGAATGAAGATAAGATTTCTCCATTACATTGTTTGGTATTACAAAGGTCCATCATGGTGAGTTTGTGTTCTACATTGTATGAAAAATGTGTAACAAATCTCTTAGCTAAATCATTGAATGTAGTGACAGTGTTCTTTGGTAAGTGCAAAAACTATTCAAATGCTTGTACACCTAAGCTTCATAGAAATAGTCTAATCAAATACATGTCATCAAAAGAAATTTCTAGGATAGTCATGAAAAATTATTTAACATGCTCTCTGGGATCCCCTTTTCCCTTATATTTATCCAACTTTGGAGTATTAAAATGTGGTGGAATGTGGATTTGTGTTATGGGTCTATCTAGTGGATAAGGACATAAATCTTCAAATGTATATCGAGCTTATGTTGAGTTTGGTTTCCTACTTATAATCCTCTTATTGTTTCTCTCATGGCTTGCCATTCTTGGTTGAATGGCATATGAGGAGGTGGCATGGTTATTTTTCTTGTGTTGATTGTGCACATACTACAAGTATGTTGCATGTTTAATATTGGATTGATTTGGTTGATAACTTAGATTGGATTGATTCTACAATTTTTTTGATTGGATGGAATGTATTGGTTTTTTTAATTATTAGTTATTTTGAGTGGATTGATTTTGTTGTGGGTTTTGATTATTGGGCTTAGATTGGTATAATCATTTAGGTTTCCATGAAACCTTGAGTGATGGAGATTTTGTTTTTCCTTGATGTTGGGGATCACACAGATAGCTAACTTACACTAAACTCAAAAATAAAAGAAGGAAACAACAAAGCTAAATTCTATCCTAAATCAAATACAAACCTCAAGATTAAGCAAATAAAATTTAAAAAACAACATGATATTCAAACATAAATTTACCGAATATGAACTCCATTGATAAAATGGATGTGCTCAATTGGATGTGGAGTGTGATATGTTGTAGTTTCTCAACTATCTACTTTGAAATCTTTGCAACATGTACCTATTGAAATTAATGGATGGATTTTTGGGAACTTGTAGTTCCATTTATAATATTTTGAGAGGGAAGATGAACTATGGGGATTCATTTGGAATATCTACAATAGAGAATGAATGAGAGGATTTTACTTAGATCAAGGAGAATATGAAGGGTGCTGATTTAGTTTGTTCAAGATGAAGGGATGAGATTGAGTTGGCTAAAAATATAAAAAGTCATATATAATTAGTTGCAACCAAAAATAGAATGGAAAAGCAATTAGTTGAGATTTACTTTGTGAAATGGTGGAGGGAAATTAGATTAACTAAATAATAAAATATTTATCAATTAGCCATGTGGAAATTGAAGTAATTAAATAATAAATTAGGTGTGAGTTTTAAAATGTAGAATAAATTAAATAATATAATTATTCAATTAATTAACAATGAGAATATTAGTATGGAATGGGCTAAATTAGGATAATGTTGATATGGTGTTAGGAGTGATGATAGATAAATGTAGGTGTCTAAATTTTGTATTGCCATAGAGATGTTTGAATATGTATTCTAGATGCATATGTTGTGGTTTTATATGTTAATTATAATTATTATCTAGTTCGTCATTATGGATTATTTATTACGCGTATTTTATATCTAGATCATACTAGTCAAAGATGTTTTTCAGTTAGGTGTAGCTATTTGATATCATCTTATGGATTATATCACGTTGGTTGTTTATATGGTGTGCTTTAGATATCCCTATATTATGTAGATACACTTGATGTTTTAATTGAGTGTGCAGCTTGCATAAGTTCCTCAACAATGATTAATTTAGAGATTATCAACTTGGGTAAATGTACAAGTCTTGTGATAACCTATAAAATGTGTATGAGTGTTAAATTATATAAGTTTCTTTTCTCTTCTTGTGTTTGCATTCAATCCTATTTGTAATGCTTGTAAAGTGCTTGTAAAATGACTAATATGCTAGAGCCAAAATGAATTTTTCAGATTTAATTATTTTTCCTTAGTGAATAAGGTGCTAAGAAAATAGATTTAAATTGTGTTAGGAAAAGGGTGTTGTACAACTTGCAAAGTAATGAAATATTTTAATTTGTAAAGTAAATATTTATTTGTGGTTCATCTAGGAGGTGTGTTTAGTGACATTAAATAATTATTTGGGTTCACTTGTAAAGTTGTATTGTAACATTTGTTAGTAATTTTATGTGTGGGAGACAGAATAAATAATTAATATTTGGAAAACTTAGTACCATAAAGTGAAAACTTAGTATCAAAAATTAAATGAGGGGGTCAATGGTTTTGAGGCACATAGTTTTCCCAATAACACAAGTTGTATTTGTGTGAGCTCGAGTCTATAAAATCAAGCACATGGTTAGTGGTTTGGGTTGGCTAGTTGAGTGGGCTTTCATTGTATTGAGTTTCTCTTGTGAGTGTATATGTGAAGCATGGCATGGGATCTGTTGTTACATTCTTGGATACATGGAGGATGCATTGGAGGACCTTGATGCTTCAAAAGTATTAATGAGACTTTATAAGTGCATTGTAATGTTATATTGTGGAATAATACATTGAGTTTGGATGCTTTTGGAGGCCAAGTTTTCCCTCTTGAGGGTTTTCCTAGTATATATCTTATGTCACCTTGTGGTATGTTTGCCTATTCTTTTGGCATGGTGGATTCTAGTTATTCTGGTTAATATTTGTTTGCACATTTATCTCTCATGGGGTTATGTAGAAATATTCTTTATTGCCATATTTTTCCTTTCAAGTGGTATTAGAGACTAGTTGCTAGGTTGTGGGAGGAGATATCCCTAGTATTATAACCCTTGCAATGAGTAGACTATTGTGCATAGTGAATCCATGATCTTGCATGATGAAAATGAAGGTATTTTTAAGGTCATGGGTGTGTTTGTAGACTTGGGTTGTTGTAGATCTAGGGTTTGATGGAGTTTTGGTAGATGTGTTTTCTATTAGAGCTCTTTTTGTGGGGGTTTTAGAGGTGAGATTTTATTAGAGGTATCCTAGGAAAAACAAACCTCACCATTTAGTCCGGAAGGACAAAAAACCTATATTTTGATATAAAACTCGGCTATATTTGGACTCAAAAAAATTTGACCATTTTTTTCTTAGAAGCAATCTATAGTGAATCTTCTTGGTCATACAATCATATGGATATGTGCACTATGGATGGGTACATGTCATATTTTGCAGGCACAAGAATATTTGATGGCGTTTTTAGATTTGGTTGACAAAAAAATATTATATCAAAATCTTGGCCATACCAGGTGACATTTGTAGATTTAAAAAACATTTAAATTCATGTGGGAGTGTCCACTAGACATGGAACCCCACATGGATAGTTGGTACTGCATGGCAAGACATGTGTACGAAGGGCAGGTGGTGGTACAACTATTGTCTACTATGTAGGAGTTCAGTGTCGGTGGTTCCCGACAAGAAGTGCTTTAAGCCCCCTAGTCCTAGCCCATGGTTGGGTTGGCTAGGCCTTAGCCATCTAGTAGGTTCCAATGAAAATTAAAAAAAACATTAAAATAGATTGAATTTCTATATTAGGTCTAGAGGTTGAAAATAGCAAATCAAGTTTGATAAATATTTGAAATCTTCCACCTAGTCTATGCCAGTGTACCATCCAACATGCCACCACCACCAACCCACTACTTCGACACCACCAATGACATCATCCATATGGATACCGACATCAACAGTTGTACAAATAGGTTGCCTAGGGGTTGCTTTTATCCCTCAGAGTGCATTTTCTTCGAAGGGGTATAACCTTCACCCATGGTATCATAATTTTTACTTCTTATAGGTATCAGAAAGCTCTCTCTAAGAACTACATATTGGTATAGGTTTGGTATTTAGATTGTTTTTTTTTGTATCATAATTTAGTGCCTAAAGATAGGCATTGCTCTAGGATAGTTAAATGGTCATAACTTTTGCATATAGAATTAGATTTTGGATTTTGAATAGGTGTTGGAGAGCATTTGCAATATACTTTTTATGTTGGAAAAATGCACCCTTGGGGGCTTTTTCCTTAAGGTTTAGCTCCCGGCTCTTTAGATTTACATTTAGAGCATTTTGCATGTTAAATCAAACTCTCGATGAGAAAACCCCTAGGTCTTGTGCAAATAGGACCTAGGGGGTTGCACTTTATTGAAGTTTGAGCAAAGACAGGGGGTGGACAAGGGTGCTAGCACCCTAGTCCAGTCCTATTTTGGGTCTACCCTAATTTTAAATGTCAGGTTTGTGACCATTATTTGGTTTACAGGTTGACATCATAAGTTTCAAATATGAAATTCTTGGCAAGAATCTTAATAGTTGCATATATAAGCATGTTTAGGGTTTCATTTGCAAACTAGAACATGATTGTGAACTTTATGCATACTTGGGGATTTTATGATATCATTGTGTTGCAGAACATAGCATTGTTATTGTGTTTGTTTTTGCAGGTTGGATTACATCTTCTCCTCATGGCATTGAAGAGCTTCTTCCTTCCATGAGAGCTTCATCATCAAGGTGACATTTATTGTGCTTTATCAATCATTATCATTTAGTTTTTACCTCTATCCCACAAGGACATGCACTCTCTCTGACAACGGTGTTTAGAAGACTTGAATGCCTCTCCAGGGCTTGACTGAGGCAAGCCTCTAAACACCACAACCCCCTCCCACACTCCTTGTGATTGCAGGTTATAGGTATCAGATCTGGAGAAAGTGGAGTTGCAAGGAAGGTAGGTAGACATTGAAGATTCTGGATCTAAAAGGAAACAGACACTATGCGACATTTTGGGACAAGGGTGCCATCAACTTTATCCTCCCTTTATGAATCATGAAAAAAGGAAGACGTAACAGAGATCAGTGCCGGAAGGAGATCAAGACTTTGCAAAAAAAGTAGCACATTGGACTAGGGCACTGTCACCATTGTCCCCAACTTTTTAGTTTTCTGGACTGCAAAAAATAGTGAGTTAAGGTTCTCTATCCTCTACTTATTTCCTATAGCATTTGTCATAATTCGTAGATTTGATTATTGTTTTGCTTAAATTAGGGTTTTAAGAGAATAAAAGCATTAATTAGCAATCTTGTGTGATCATATCTAAATTTCCCAGCAGAAAACCAAGTGGCAACTCAAATTTGATAGTTGACTCTCCTCTCGATAAGAGAAGCACTTAGTTGAAAAGCCCTTGGAATGTTTTGTGGAAAGGAGGATTCAAACTAAAACAACAAACCCCATCAAAACCATCATCCTCCTTTTCCATATAAAACATTTTGGTGAACCCATTTTTTTGGACTTTTGGCACCTTTCTGAGTGTTGTTTTATATATTTGCATTCATTCATTCTATTGCATTCGAAAATTTACAAAAAAATTGATATATTTGGAAAAATTAAAAAAAAGTGCACTCGAGGGTTTGATTTTTGACATAGTTTGCAGTCATTCAATTGCATTTAATTAATTCTCTAATTTTTACATCAGATCTGAAATTCATTATCATTCAATTCATTATTTTCAATATTGCATTAAAAAAAATACAAAAAAATTGAAAATTTTGAAAAAATTGCAAAAATTGGCATATTAGGCTTGCATTTTTGTGAAATTTGAATTAATTGGCATTTAATTTAAATTTATTTATGTTATTTGCATTATATCTGATCTAAAATACATAAATTCATCATTTACCAATTAATTTGCATTGCATTTGCATGCTTGATTTGTTGGAATTTGCTTGAAATTTTGCATTCTTCATGAAAACCTAGTTTTGCATGAGCTAGGGTTGTAGTTAAAATGTTGTCTCAGATTTTACTACCTTGTTAAAACAATCATTAGGTCTGATCTCTAATTGTAGTGTTGCATCATAGTGGCCTCCTTGTGAAATTTCATGCCTAGGGTTTGAAAACTTGCATTTTTCACTAGATTTGAGCCTATCATCTTGCTAGATTTGCACTCCAAGCATGTTGTAAGGAATTTTGATGCACTAATTATCTATTATTAGCATCATTATCTTCTGCCCCTTCTCAATTTTCTTACAATACCCTTTCTTTTGGGCCTTTGCATTGAAATTTTGTGAAAATTTGCATAATTTTGCTATTTTTGCACTAGGGTTTGATCTAGAGTGGTACTATAGGCATGTTGTAATAAATTTTTTGGCATTAAGTGGCTGTTATTACTGTTATAAGTTTATTTCCATCATCATTTTCCTTACAACACCCATTGCCCTACTCTTTTGCATTAATATTTGGTGAAAAGTAGCATATTTTGGCCTATTTTCACTAGGTTTTGGCTTATCGACTTTCTAGAGTTGTTTCAAAAGTGTGTAGTGAAAGGTATTAGTGGATTAGTGGATTGTTATTAGGCATATCATTTTCTATCCATCTTTAAAATCTTTACAACACCTCTTCTTGTATTTGCTTGTATTGAGAAAAGTTGAAAAATCAAGCATTTTTTTTGCCTTTAAACATATTATGCTCCTAGGGTTTATTCTATTAGCGTATACATATTGTTTCATGAGTATCATAACTCACTGCCCTAATAGAAATATTCCTTTAAGAAGAAGTATAAGACACATGGGATCTAGTGCTCTTGAAGAAACTGGTACATTGAACACCTTCTTTACAAAAGGAGAGACACAAATATTACAAGATATTACACCTATCACAAGTACAATAGAAGAGAAAACTTTTCATGATGTTGATGATACTATTGAAGTGAAAGGACATGTATCTGATGAGAAAATAGATAAAATTGATAGATTTAGCCGATTTTCAAGCATTTATGTAAAATGAGAGGATAGCTGAGGAAGCTCTTCATGCAATTCATAACATAAGAGAATTGATAAAGGAAGGACAAGATGGTATTAATGCAATCCATGGTTTAGTGCATATTGTACAAACCAATAGTATGCTAGTGATTGAATGTGCAAAAGTGATAAATAACACTTTGTCACCATCTCATACACAAGTATTAGTACCTATACAAACCACGGGAATATCTGCATTTACATCAAATATTTTGACAACTAATGCAAATGCTTGTAGTAACATCACCACTAGTATTGGAGTATCTAATGGCACTAATTCACAAAATTACAGAGCTATCGGATTCAACTATCAAAGCCTTTCCCCTAGAGTGTCTTCATGTCACTCTCAACCACCTATTCAATCCACTTTTTCTCAACCATTTTCTACCTATCGCTGTGTCCAACCACCACCCAATTACTCATAACCTCCACTTGTCACTACCCATGTTCAATCTCCTCCACATTTTGGTTCCAATTCCTCACCACAAACTTCATCTCCTAATGACACTATCCTAAACCAACTTTTTCAAGGCATGACCTCTTTACAACAAAAAATGACAAGCTTGTCAAATGCTTCACAACCTAATATACCAACTTACCATGATCGTAATCCCTTATCCTATGTAATCTTGAGAACTCCTATGCTTGATTGAAAGGAAGCAAGGTACGTAGAAAATGCTTCCTACACTAATCTACTGAGGAAAGATTTATGCAAAATTTTCAACTTTTACAGTTACAGATTAAGATGCACATTAGCAGAAAAATAATAACTTTCAAATGCAAACACAAAACTCACAACACAAGATATACGTGGGGAAAACCCATTCAAGTAAAAAACCCCACACTCCAAAGCTGCCTAATATATTATTCAGGAATCACAAAGCTTACAATATACTTGCAGAGCAAGCTTTTACAGGAGTATATCCAACTAGAGATCTAGGAGGTAACTTGACATCTAAAAGATTCTTACATACAACCTCCATCTCAAGTTCCTAATATATAAGAGATACAATACAATACACCGCTAATGGTAATTACACAACCATGAGCTAAAACCACCCAAAAGTGGCGCCCAAGTTATCTCCAATCAAAGATGCCTTGTGATGTGCCAAAACACACACCAACACATGTAACTCTCTCCTTTATAGCTCTTTTATGCGCCCAACACGTTTTTACATTTCCCAAAAATAGAAGGTCCAACTTTTGGAGGCCATAACTTTTGATCCAGGTGTCTGATTGATGAATTATTTAATGCGTCAAAAAGCTCGTGAAGAGATCTGTCACCCTATAACCCATTACACATGTTATGACAATTTTTAGGATGTTTAGAGAAGTTTTGATTCTGGTAATTGAGTTCAAAGACTTTTTCCAAAAATTTATTGTAGTTTGAAAAGAAAAGAAGATTTGCATTGAATAGAGGAAGAAACTAGGAGCAACCTGGGTGTGATGAGTCCTCCAGCAATATAAGAAATAGGATGAGTAGATGGAGGGAAAGAAACCCTAACATGATGTCTCCATTGAATGCCCAAGATCAATTAGGTACCTCTGGAAAAATGATACATTTGATGATCTCAGAAGTCACTATCAGTATACCTTTAAGGACAAAGTAGATAACATACTCAGATTGAATAGTATACCTCTGCACCTTTCTTAGGATTTTATCATTTTTGCACCAGTACAACTTTCCACAACTCATCCACAAGTATTTATACACTTCATCAACCTTGGAATAATCATCAAGGTCAGCTTGACTTAATGTGAATCACTTATACTGTCGGACAAACATAGCTGGGACTTGAATCTTCTTTGATCAACACGCTACGCTCCAGAGAAATGCTCTTAGATCATCCGCAACACGCTTGAAACATCCGATCGACCAAGATTGGGAAGAACAACAACACCAAGGAATAAATCTTCAACAATAAGCTCAATCTTCAATGCAGACCTCCAACATGGTAGGCACACGATCCAGAGACCTCCACAAGCACACTGAATTCAACAATAACATCTGCACTACTCCAAATCATCATAATCACTTGCATCTTCATCCGATACCTCAAGAACACTGTCTGCCATGACTATCACACTAGAAAGGTTGCTTGCAAACCCCCAAACCATGAACCAATTGAGTTGAGGATACACATTGACTTCCCAAACATTCCTCTAGATCTATAAATCATAAGTTTTCATTGCGGAGCAATCTAGACCAATTTCTTGTCACTCTATCTCTTCTGAATACTACAAAACCCAATTCCACTCAGATGGCCATAGCTTCTTCAAATCTTCATGTGGACCTCTCAAATCTTAACTGGAGCTACATTAGATAATCCTCTACATAGCCATATGGTCTGCGTACTTTGATCTTCATTCCAACTTCACTGATCTGTATTGTTTTCCTTGTTTCTGACAAAATGATATGTTGACATCAATGACAACACATCATAGGCACATATTTGCAACATCATGTGCCTTCCCACTTTGTAATACTTTTAATAGAGTATAAAATCTTGTGGGTTAACCCCCACTGTGGTTTTTCACTTAACCGGGTTTCCACGTAAAAATCTTGGTGTTATGTGTGTTGATTATGTTTCTGCTCATGCGTTCTTGATTCATGCTTTCATGGTTATATAATTAATCTACTAATAAGTTCTAAAGAAGATTAAATATAGAGAAAGATAAAGTTTTGAGACAACTGATTCACCCCCCCTCTTAGTTGTGTGCCCTAATTTCAACATTACTTATGGTTTCTATAGTATTGAAGTACAATGTTTGTTCAAATTTTCTTCCCATCAGGGGAGTGACGACTCTATTTTTACAACCTAGAAATTTATTGTAGTTTGAAAAGAAAAGGAGATTTGCATTGAATAGAGGAAGAAACTAGGAGCAACTTGGGTGTGATGAGTCCTCCAACAATATAAGAAATAGGAGAAGTAGATGGAGGAAAAGAAACCCTAACATGATGTCTCCATTAAATACCCAAGATCAGTTAGGTACCTTAGGAAAAAATGATACATTTGATGATCTCAGAAGTCACTTTCAGTATACCTCTAGGGACTCAGTAGATAACACACTCAGAATGAATAGAAGGGTTAATAGAAATGAGTATGATGTTAGAATTAATGTGAACATTGTTGGAAGAGGAAGTATGGATAGGTCTTGTGATGCACATTTGAGAGCATTTAGAATGCCCAATGAGAATGAAGAGACATTTCAAAATATTCAGTATCCTATTTCTCCCACAAGACCACTCAAAGGTTGGCATGATAACATTCCAAATGAGGAAAACCAATAGGAATAACCTAAAATTAAGGAAAGAGAAAGGATCCTCCAGGATGAGCTTGACTAACTTGACCAGATTAGGAATAGGCAAAGGGAGGTACATGCCCTACTTGACCAACAACAAGCTCAACTTGCTCAACATGTCTAGGTAAATGAAAATACACAACCACAAGGATGGAATCAATAGTATAACTAGTAGAACAATCATAGCCAATATCAACAGTAGCATCAACAGATGGGACAAGGCATAAATTAGGCCTATGTTCAAAATGTTCACAATCAACCACCATAGAATTCGGCAAATCAATAGTATCACAATATTCAGAACCCTAGGCCAACACAACAAAGACAAGCACAAAGATTTCTCCCACTAAGGTAGCCTTTGGGAGCTGAAAGGTATAGACAACTTGATTTCTTTGGCATCCCTAATTTTCTCAATCCAATTCCAAATGAGATTAGAGGAAAGATTCATAGATTCCAGGGAAATAATCTTCTCAAAGGTAAAGAGCATCTTAGACATTTTATTAGTGTCACTAATGAGTATGAAATTGAGGATGAGGATGTCATGATGACATTATTTGTACATTCACTGAGGAAAGTACCAAAGAATGGTACTATAAGGCTCTCCCAGATAACAATATTGGCTCTTGGGAGGAGTTCATGAGGGTATTCAGATTGCAATATGGGGATATGATTGACCCAAAGTTTGTCATCCATGAACTCTCATCTATCAAGAAGGCAATAAATGAGATAGTAGCTGATTTCAACAACCACTTCATTGTGCCAATGAGAAAGGTACCTCCTCATGTGAGACCTGAGTCTACGTGTTTGGTATTGTATTGATGAGCCCAGTTATTAGCCTATTTTGTTATAGTTTTATCGAAGTTAAAAGACATTCTCTGACACTATTTTAAGCATATTTCTATGTTATGTTATCCCTTATGATCATTGTGCAAACTTGAACTTGGTTAATTAAGTATATGGATATATGATTATAACATGATGATATTGTATGTTATATGTGGGAATGTATGGGTTATTAAGAATGTTTATGTTAATTATGGTTTTTAGTATTTTGTACATGTTTTTGGACTAACCCTATAGCTAAAAGATGAAGGACTGTAACCCGCAACAACTGCAAGGTGCAACCCACAACCACAACATTTCCAGGTGCAGAGCAGGGAAGATTCGAGACTCAACTAAGTGCAAAAACCATGGCATAAAGACACTTGATGGAGATAATCACACGATCAATAAAGATGATTAGAAGCTTGAAGGACTCTATTGCAACTAGAAGACTAATGGGACTGATTCAATCAGTCCATGTTCCCCTGTTTCAATAGAGAGTTCTAATTTTGTTGGGACACTTCTTCCCTTCCTTTTCCAATCATTATTTTTAGTATTCATTACACTCTAGTTCATATGGAGTGTTGTATTTAAGAGACCTATTTCAATAACTCCCCCGTGCCTATATTATGGTTTAGTGGTTGAGGTAGAAGTTAGTTAGTGAAGTTTAATTTTTGAATAGTTTTTGTTCCATCATAGATATAGCTATCTGAATCTTTTTTGGATTATGCAGACAATGTTATTTGATTATGAGTTATGAATATTATAGTTTAACAAGATTTTATGTGATTTGAAAAGATTGTGCAATGTCTGTAATCAATATGATTGTGTTGATTTAAAAGAGCTAGATTTGAGTTTAAGCAGTGAGGTAGTCACCTGAGCAAGGGCCACTCAGGATAACTATCCTTCACTTTATTTCTTGTATGTTATATTTGTTGTAGATGTTATTTTATGAATACAAGATCAATTAGATTCTTAAGTTGCTTAGTTCAATTAACTTGTGATACTCCAGAGGATAGGAAAAGTTGTCATTAGCAAATTAGAGTTCATTCCTTAATAATCTTTTGTTACAATCTTACATTGCAAAGTATCCGTTGCAGTTGTAGTAGCATTACTTTCCTTTGTTAATAAGTAGCATGATTTCTAGTATTTCAGTAGATAAGTTAGATAGTTTGATCCCTGAAAGCACATACAGTGCAAGTGCCATCACAAGCCTACGATCCTTGGTTGACAATTTGATGAAGGTCTTTTCAAGAGTTATAGTGGAAAAGTTGTCATTAGAAAATTAGAGTTCACTTTTGTTACAATCTTACATTGCAAAGTATCTATAGAAGTTGTAGCAACATTACTTTCCTTTGTTAATAAGTAGCCTGATTTCCAGTACTGTAGTAGATAAGTTAGATATTTTGATCCTTGGAAGCACATATAGTGCAAGTGTCATCACAAGCCTACGATCCCTGGTTGATAATTTGATGAAGGTTTTTTCAAGAGTTATAGTGGACTGTTTATTAGGATATTCCTTTGAATTGTGTGATTACCAGCAAGTCTACCAAGCATTGTAAAGACACTACATTTTTGGCACCGTTTCTGAGGATAGTGCTACTTTCAAAGATTAGTCCCTATTAGTTTCTAGCTTTCTTAGTTACATTTTTCTTTCAAAAGGATAGGGTACTTAGGTTCTACCTCACCAACTACCAGAAAGTTTATTAACATTGTGCAGGATCCATACAAAGTTATATACATTGTATGCGGAGGTAGATAGACACTTTGGGAAGGTTCCTTCCATCAACTCAACAAGATACAGTAAATATTGGTGACTATAGTGATCAGAGCAAGGGTATTATTGAAGAAGAATCTTCCCTCACATCAACGTCTACTGATAATATAGAAAGAACTTTCCTCACCATGGTTGATGTAGTGGATAATCCACCAGGACATTTGACGTTTGAATTTCCTATCACCAATAAGGAAAGGGCCACTTCTTTGAAAAATATATTGCCTTCAGCATTGCCTGTCTTCTATGGTTTGGTGACTAAAGATCCAAACACATTCCTATTTGAGTTTGATGTCCTATGTAGGAGCTATGACTACACAACTGATGGTCATAGTCTCAAGCTCTTTCCTGCTTTAAAGGACCTAACTAAAACCCTTAATGGCCAATACAACAAAACCAATGGCAACCACAATGGCAGAAGGGACAACAATGGTAGAACCAAAATATGAATTACTCACAACCCTTGCTACCTTCTTAGCCACAACAACAAGCCATTATGCCAAATCCATCCAGTCCCACAACTCAGCCACCAAGAGCACCAAAAATACCTGCCCTACCTACACCTAACCCCAATCACAAGCCTATTCAATAGGCATACACTAATGAGGCTATTCAATACCCCACTTATGGGGTAGAGGTGAGTGATGTCCACCTCAGGTTAGGGAAAATGTTAGCTGGGCCTTCATCTCCCCAAATCACTGAGGTGCTGGATGAACAACCCATAGCTGAGACATTGGAAAATTCACCTTTGGAACCTGAATCAAATCAGGTAAATCAGACTATATTGAATCTAGAGCCTCCTTTCCCTAAACGTCTAGCCATTCCAAAACATCAAACCCAAGCAAAGGAAGACTTATTGGGTGAACTTAAGAATGTCAGTCTTAAGATACCCCTTATCCAAGCTATCAAAGACATCCCAATCTACACCAAGATAGTGAGAGACCTTTGTCTTAAGAAACCAGGGAGGAAGAAGAAGGACCCTCAAATTGTCCATGTCCTAGGGAACCTTATTGACATTATGCAAGGGAATATAACTATCCCTAAATACACAGACCCTGGAAGTCTAGTAGTGGATGTTAAGATTAATGGAACTCTCATCAAAAACACCTTGATTGACTTGGGGGTAGCTATCAATATCATGTCTAAAGAAACAATACAACTACTTCAGCTACCTAACCTAAGGCCTACACCAATTGTTTTACAATTGGCAGATAGGTCAACAATGCAACTTGAGGGGATCATTGAAGACATAGTCATAGCATTAGACTCATGGGAGTACCCTACAAATTTCATAGTTTTGTAGCCAAAAGTCAATCTTGCAGACCTTATCCACTTATCTTAGGCAAACCATGGTTAGCAACATCAGACACATTCATAGGTTGTAGGTCTGGGAACAAGATAATCTCAAATGGGACTGTCACCAAGAAATTGGTCCTTTATCCCCCAGCTCAACCTCATGACAATATGGAGCAAACCATATGGGCTACCTTAGAAGAGGAAGAAGACCACTATTCCCTGCAAACTCTCATGACCATTGAATGTAACCCCTTGTTAGCAACCCAAGATGAAGATGACTTAATTGACCACATTATACAGAACCATTACGGTAGGGACCTGTAACAATAGGACTGTATATGTCATGTTTGCAAGATCCATTATAAAATATCCTACTTGCACATTCCTCAGAGGAATTATCCCATCTTTTCCACTCTCTACTACCTTAGGAGTATGTTCCCAATATTAGTGGATGTGACCTCTCATCTATCCAACGGGCTTCTAAAACATTGGAAATCCTACTAGGCAAATTGTTGAATATTAACAATGCTCTAACTGAAAAACAGTAAACTTCCTTGCACACTGTGTTGCAGGCACATGCATCAGCTTTTGCATGGGATTACAATGACATGAAAGGGATAGATCCAGATTTGTGTATGCATAGGATCTACATAAATGATGGTTTCAAGCCCATAAGACAAACACAAAGGAGAATGAATCCTGCCTTATGAGACATAGTTAAAATTGAGCTCCAAAAACTCCTTGATGCTAGTTTTATTTACTCTATTTCTGATAGTGAATGGGTGTCACCTTTAGTTATTGTCCCTTAGAAAGGAGGCAAGTGGAGGGTATGTATAGATTACAAGGAACTTAACACAGCCACTAGAAAAGATCATTTCCCATTGCCTTTCATTGACCAAGTACTTGATTCCCTAGCATGTAAAAAGTACTTCACCTTCTTAGACGGCTTTAGTGTCTATAATCAAATAAAAATAACTCCAGAGGACCAGGATAAGACCACATTTACGTGCCCTTGGGGTACATATGCTTATTATATCCTTCCTTTTGGGTTATGCAATGCCCCAACCACTTTCCAAAGGGTAATACTAAGTATCTTTTCAGACTATGCTCATGATTCTATGCAGATCTATATGGATGATTTCACCATCTATGGAGATACATTTGAGACTGGACTTATTAACCTATAGAAGGTCCTGAAAAGATGTCAAGAGCATAATCTATCATTAAGTCATGAAAAATACATTATGATGATGACTCAAGGAGTTGTTCTAGGACACTTTATATCCAGTGATGGTATTCAGGTGGATCCCAATAAAATTTCAAGATAATTTCTACACTTCAAGATTGAACCACAAAAACCAAAAGATGTCAGAAGCTTTCTTGGCCATGTAGGCTATTATAGGAGGTTTATACAAGATTTCAGCAAACTAGTAGCACCTTTGTTTTCTTTTCTCACAAAGGACATGGAATTTGACTAGACCATAGAATGTCAACACTCTTTTGACACACTTAAGACAACTTTGACAAAAGTACCTACCTTGAGAGGCCCAAATTGGACATTGCCTTTTCACATATACATGGATGCTTCTGATTTTACTGTAGGATCTGTATTGGGACAGAAAGAAGGTAATAATAAGTATGCTATCTATTATATTAGTAAAAACTTACAAGGAGCAGAGCTCAATCACACTGTCATAGAAAAAGAGATGTTGGTTGTTGTCTATGCTATCAACAAGTTTAGGCATTATATAACTGGTTACTAGGTCTTTATCCATATAGATTATACTGCAATTAGATACTTAATGAACAAACCTATGGTTGGGGGTAGACTAGTCAGATGGTTGATCTTACTACAGGAGTTTGATATAACAATAGTGGATAAGCCAGGTAAAGCTAATGTGGTGGCAGATTTTCTATCTAGATTACCTACACAAATAGAAGAAGGTGTTGTGGATGACTCTTTCCTAGATGAACATTTGTTTGCTCTCAATATACATACACCATGGTTTGTTGATATTGCTAACTATTTAGTAGCAGGGCAGATACAATCACATTTCTCCACAAGTGGTGCATAAGAGCTTTCCATATTCTTGGATTGCTAGTTATTTGTTCTACACTGGTCTAGACCATATTATGAGAAGATGCATTAGAGAAGATGAGGTCTTTGACATCCTTAAATCTTGTCATGATGAGCCCTGTGGAGGTCACTTTGTAGCAAAAAGGACAACATTCAATATTTTAGCAACAGGCTATTATTGGTTGACTCTTCATAAGGATGCAATTAAGTACATAAGGAGTTGTGACAGATGTCAGAGAATGGGCAGACCAACAAGATCAGATGAGATGCTTTTGCAGCCACAGATAGCACTAGCACCATTTGACAAATGGGGGTTAGATTTCATTGGGCCAATTTCACTAGCTTCTAATAATGAGTACATTTTAGTTTGCACTGATTTTTTGACAAAGTGAGTTGAAGTCAAGGCCTTTCAATTTTCCACAGATGGGAATTTGGAAAAATTCTTTTATGAAGAAATTTTCACTAGGTATGGAGCACCAAGAGAAATTGTCATTGACCAAGGCCCCTAGTTCACTTCTGAACTCATTTCAACACTGGTTAAAGAATATGAAGTTAGGCATAGGGAATCAACACCTTATCACCCCCAGGCCAATGGACAAGTGGAAGTTACAAATAGAGAAATTGAGAATATTTTGACCAAGACAGTGAACATTCATTGGAAGGACTAGGCAGCTAGACTACCAAAGGCAGTATGGGCATATAGAACCACATGGAAAACAACAACTGGTTTCACACCTTATGAGTTAGTGTATGGTAAAACAACAATTCTACCCATAGAATTTGAATATAAGACACTAAGGACTACACTAGAACTTGACATGGATTTGACAATAGCATAACAAGAAAGGCTCCATATTCTCAATAGGTTAGATGAGATCAGAATGGCAGCTATGCACCACATAGAGATTGTTCAGAAGCATAGAGAAAAATGGCATGATTAGTATATCAAAAATAAAGCCTTCCATGTGGGTGATTGGGACCTGTTATATGATTCAAAGTATAAAGATCACAAAGGCAAATTGCAATCAAGATGGTTAGGACCTTATGAAATACACTAGGTCTTTCCCAATGGGGCTATTAAACTACAGACCATAGATGAGGTCAGATTCTCACTCTTGGTTAATGGCCACTGATTAAAACTCTACACCAGGCCATCAAATAGAGATGATTTTCTAAACCAATGCTCTATTCCTATCCATGAGCCATATACTACTATATCATCACCTAGAAGTAGCCTAGAAGAAGACATTTCCAGTTATCACAATGACTCAACAGGTGAGCTACATAGCTCACCTCCTGAGGTCAATCATGTATAATTTCTTTCTTTTCTTCATGTGCACACATAGCACTGATGCTGCCATCTTCATGAAGACCGAGTCAAACAACTATAGGGACCTGAAGAAGGAAACACACTCCACGTTGCCATAATACACATTGGGAACTATTGGAAAGGAACATGAAGCAACTATCCATCCATTGACATGTAGTAACTATCTATCACCTCATTCAAATTTGGCACCATGCACTCTACTTTTCAAGTGCATGCAGCTACCGTTCGTCATCTCATCACATGCAAGTTACATCAGCTTGTTCACACGTACCAAAATGCCATTCCACCAATTCTCATAATAATAAGTTATGTCCAATCAAACTTATACTACAGACACATTTTCCAACACTCTACTTGCGTGAAGCCTAGTTCATCTTAGTCCAACAGGTACAAATATTAACTTCCCATTATTTGACGTAGCTATTTCAATATTTTCATATATTCTCATATTTAAAAATACAAAATTATCATTCATAATCCTATATCCATATACTATCATCCTTCTCTTCGCCGTACATAGCCTTCAAGGTCACTTCAAGATTTTAGTTGGGGGGAGGGATGGTGTTTTTGTTCAAAACAATGATTGTTCACCATTGCCAGTTACACAACACAACACAGATAATACAACCTCTTTTTCATTCTTATGTCTACTTTGCTAAAATTGTCTGCTATGCTAAATTTCCCAATTTCCCATAGTTTTGAGTCAGTTCAAGCTAGTTTGTTAGTTCAGACTAGTATAATATAGCAAGGGAATATACAGGGGGTTATTGGAAGCGTAGGGTTATTGAAACTAAAAGAGCAATTAGATATAACTAAGGGTTTGTAGAAGGGGTTGTGGGGAATTTGAATTTGAACTTGGCAATATGGGAGGAGACATCATTAGATGAGAACCTATAGTGCATGATATGGTACTAGGAGACCAGTTAAACTTACTATTCTTCCAAAAAGCAGGATGGATTGACTATTTCCTGAAGCACACAGAATTTAATGAAGGTATGACAAGGCAGTTTGTAGCCTCACTCTACCTTGATGAAGCCACTATAAAAGGTTTGATAGTGGATGCTTCAGAAGTGGCAATTGCTGAGCTATCTAGTTCCCCATCAAAGTAGATGCAATAGCTACAAGAGACGAATTTAGTGAGGAAGGGGAGCAGCTGGAATCCACATCATAATGTACTAAAAGACTATCACTTCCAGAATTATGGGCTACTTGTGCCCTGCATATTATCAAATACCTTACTTGTGATGGTAGGAAGTCCATGTTATACACTATGCATTTTAAATTGTTAATCCATCTTCGTCATAATAGAGTAGTTAATGTGCCAAATTTCCTCTATAATTTCTTAAAAAGAATGGGATATGAATATAAGAAGAAATTAAAAAAATCAGCATTATCCCATGATTGTTTGGTCACTTTGTTAGTGAAGAGAAGTCTTAGGATGCAGTATCCACATGTGCCCTAGAGGAAATTCTTGAAATGTAGAAACATCAATGACATCCTTAATGAGCCAATGACACTAGAAAACGTAGAGTCACTTGCTGCATCCTTGAGAGAAAACCCTGTTTCACCTACTGCTTCACCTAACCACAACATAGAGGAAATAAGAGAATAGGATGTGCCAATTGTGCCAAATGTAGTATCTGATCAAACCCCAGAAGAAGAGGCCAATTAGGCCCCATCCTTTAGTAAGGCACCTAACACCAAAACACCAAGAACTAGGAAAAAGAAGAGTGGTTCTTCTTTTGAGCCCACAAAGAGGTCAACAGAGAAATCCACACCATTAAGGTGTTCACATCACCTTAAGAAAAAAGGGAGTGCTATTGAGAATCCTGGAAAAGAGAAGGAGGATGTGGTAGAAGTAGAAAGTGACCATGAAGAAGAGGATAATGTGACCAAGAATGTACAAACCCCTATCAAAAGGAAATGGTATGTGTCTAGTACCCCTGAATCTGAATCAGAGGGCATTTTTATTGCTAAGAAAACTAGGAAGAAAACCCCAGACAACCCTGATAATGAGGAATATGAGTGTATAGGGGGTGGTGATGAACAACCTTCTAGGGATGAGGAATTGATGATTGAAGACAAGAATACAAGAAGAGAGCTATAGGAGGCATTTTGATAGAATAAAACAACTGGAAGAATTGATCAAAACATATGAGTAGAAGGACAAAGAGAGAGAGGCAAGGATAAATGAGTTGGAAGAAAAGGTTACACCTATGATCAGAGATCAAAACTAGATATCCTCATAGAGATAGCCATAGTAGCTGTAGGAAATAAGGAATTAGTGACTAAAGAGAAAAGACTCCCTATTGTCAAAACCCCAACTTGTCATACAATTGTATCCTTAGGATATTAGTTATGGAAGGTTACTCAGGATTTATCTTAACAAAAAGAAGAGTGAAAACGAGAAAAAGAAACCATGATTGCAGACCACACTAAGGCATTGGAAAGGAAGGATATTGAGTTGTGGAAGCTGGCAGTTAGCATGGAGGAAGTACAACAAATAAAGCTACTCAGATTGTCAAATGTAGACCCCCAACTAGGACCTATGCCTTGTTTCTACAAGAAAAAAATTTGAGTTACCAGTTCAGTAGATTGATCAGTAATAAACCAGTTGACATGAGTGAGAAAATGGCCTTCCTCAAAGTTTTTGCTATCGCCACACCTAATGAACAAGATCAACTATGTGAGTTTTACTTACATAATTATGTTGTATCTGAAGATATTGAATGGAATCCATTAATTTATGTAGGGGATTTACAGGTAAGAGCACTAGCCTCTTACTTTAGGAATAATAAATTGAGAGGGGACATCATGCAAACTTATACAGAAAGAGAAAAATCCATTGCCCTTCCAATTAGAAAAGAATTTGAAATCCTTGAGTTTATCATTGCGGAATGGAAGAAACTTTTAGAACACAAGGGTGTGGGGAGAAACATTATGAAATTAAGGCTACAAGATTATGACAAAATTCAACATTTGACTATTGGGCTCATCCATCATTCTCATCAACATGTATAGGACAGGTGGAATAGTTTGACTCCAAAGTTACAAATGAAAGAACCCCATTCTATCCATAACTTCATGGATATGTTTGAAAGGGTCAGAAAATACATGGACATTGCCAAGGGACAAGCATTGAGCTAGATACCACTTACTTTCCAACCCCCTATGCTTCTATATCCAGTACCGCATTAGACTAGAAATAGGAGTGCAGATTGTGACAAAGCAGAGGTCTCCAGGATGAATAGGTTGGCATACAGTAATGGCTTTTATTTGGAGTAGACCCAAGGAGTAGGTATTGTTACAGATTTGAGGGAGATCACCCTGTATTACAACCTACAACCTTAGTTGATTTGCTTGAGGTCAAGCAAATGGATAGTTGGGGGGTGTGATGAGCCTAGTTATAAGCCTATTTTCTCATATTTTTATACAAGTTAAAAGACATTCCCAGACACTATTTTAAGCATATTTCTATGTTATGTTATCCCTTATGATCATTGTGTAGACTTGAACTTGGTTAATTAAGTATATGGATATATGATTATAACATGATGAAATTGTATGTTATATGTGGGAATGTATGGGTTATTGAGAATGTTTGTATTAATTATGGTTGTTAGTATTTTGGACATATTTTTGGACTAACCCTACAGCTAAAAGATGAAGGACTATAACCCACAGCAACTGCAAGGTGCAACCCGCAGCCACAACATTTCCAGGCGCAAAGCAGGGAAGATTCCAAACTCAACTAAGTGTAGAAACCATGACATAAAGATACTTGATGGAGATAATCACGCATCGTGATAGGTGATCAATAAAGATGATTGGAAGCTTGAAGGACTCTGTTGCAACTAGAAGACTAATGGGACTGATTTAATCGGTCGATGTTCCCCTATTTCAACAGAGAGTTCTAATTTTGTTGGGACACTTCTTCCCTTCTTTTTCCAGTCATTGTTGTTGGTATTCATTACACTCTAGTTCATGTGGAGTGGTGTTTTATGTTTACAGTTAAGAGACCCATTTCAATAACTCCCCCGTGCCTATATTATGGTTCAGTGGTTGAGGTAGAAGTTAGTTCATGAAGTTCAATTTTTGAATAGTTTTTGTTCCATCGTAGATATAGCTATCTAAATCATTTCTGGATTATGCAGACAATGTTATTTGATTATGAGTTATGAATATTATAGTTTAGCAAGATTTTATGTGATTTGAAAAGATTGTGCAATGTATGTTAGATTCAATATGATTGTGTTGATTTAAAAGAGCTAGATTTGAGTTTAAGCAGTGAGGCAGTCACTTGAGCAAGGGCCACTTAGGATAATTATCCTTCACTTTATTTCTTATATGTTATAATTGTTGTAGTAGTTATTTTATGAATACAAGATCAATTAGATTCTTAATTTTCTTAGTTCAATTGATTTGTGATACCCTGAAGGATAAGAAAAGTTGTCATTAGAAAATTAGAGTTCACTTTTGTTACAATCTTACATTGCAAAGTATCTATAGAAGTTGTAGCAACATTACTTTCCTTTGTTAATAAGTAGCCTGATTTCCAGTACTGTAGTAGATAAGTTAGATATTTTGATCCCTGGAAGCACATATAGTGCAAGTGTCATCACAAGCCTACGATCCCTGGTTGACAATTTGATGAAGGTCTTTTCAAGAGTTATAGTGGACTGTTCAGTAGGATATTCCTTTGAATTGTGTGATTACCAGCAAGTCTACCAAGCATTGTAAAGACACTACATGTATTGTGGTGCATTTGATTCAAAAAAAGGTTACTGTTTGAGGGACAAGAGTCCACAAACATTAAGAGAAGCATATGCTACAACTATCAACATTGAAAGCAACATGCGAGCTTTAGAGAAGCATATTAAAAGATCAGATGTAAAACTATCCCAATGAGATAGAGAAGCTTTCAACAAGCCCCTCACAATTGAAGACATATTGGATAAACTTATGTGGGTCATGAGAGATCTGTCCTACAAGGTTATATCAAATGAGAAAGGGTTTCCACCTCATGGTGTTGCAACACATTTCAACAAGGTTCGATGACTACATAATAGGCCATACAATACTGATTGGTCTAAGAGACCACAACAAAATGATAGATAGGTAGCTCCCAGGAAGGTTAGTTTCGAACAACCTAAGAGAGACACCACTGATCCACTAAGAAAGGATCAAATTAATTTTCAAGAGACATATTCATGGTGCTAGGCATGTTTCCTTCCTCATGATCCAACCAATTATGCAGTGGCTCATTCAATGAGCAGAGAGGAGGAGTTTCCAAATGAAGAGGGTGCAACTGAGTATTATGAAGAGGATGAGATAAACCAGTTTGACACCAATGACTATGAGCAGTTTGATAAGAATGATGAGTATGATAGTCTTTAATATAGTGATGATCCCAAGAGATATCAACTTCCAACTCATGATTTTAAGCATTTAAAGGATCTCATGCACAAGAAGTACAATCATTTCAAACCATCAAAAGAAGATATGAAGGCTTTGACCAATGCAATTGTTATGCAAGTCCAGGGTGAGTACCAACTCAAAAATAGGCATGTTCCTATGCAAGGTACTGCTGTTACAAACCCAATTGGAAATAAAGATGGGAGCAAAGTTGAAAGTAAAGAAAAGAGAGAAATGATGAATATTGAGATAGGAGGTGGTGACCTTACAAAGAGAACACTTGAAAAGAGGAAAGTTGCAATCTAACAACTAGCAACCACATAAATGAAGTATGTGCAAAAGGTTTCAGCACATGTGGTCCAGCCAACTATTGTACTTGTTGTTGATACTCAAAATCCAAAAGGTGATGATAAAGAGAGTCAACCCCAAGCATCAAGTGAACCACAGAAGAGCAAATATAAGAAGGAGGTAAAAGGTATGGATATTTCTTCCAGTCAACTGATACCTTATATCCTTAATGCAAATGATGTTACAATTTCATGACACCCCTCTTCCTCTATATCATCCCTTTGACATTGCCCAGATGTTAAGTCAAATCAAAATTTCACTACCATTAGGGGAGGCTCTTAGGATTCCTAAGCATAGGGAAAGGATTATCTCATTTATCAAAGCCTCTAGTCCAACTATACAACCCATAGTTGCTCCTCCTAAGGATGATGCAATAATTGTGGTTTATTTAGGGCCATCTATGGTGAATAGACAGATGTGTGTGGATCCTTTTTACGCCACATTGATCATAAATAGATGACTACTACATAATTGTATGCTCGATTCTCAAGCATCTAGCAATATCATGCCACTTGAAATCATGAATGATTTGGGGTTGAAGGTGTCCAAGTCATTTTGCAAATGTTTTACTATGGACTCAAGAGAAGTCAATGTAATTGGTCTTGTCAGGGATGTTGATATTCAACTAGTTGCATATTTGAACAAGTCCTTTTTAATGGTTATAATTATTGTGGACTACCCTTCTAAATGGAGTATGTTATTATCTAGAAAGTGGGTAGCTTCCATGAGTGGGAGTATACAGATGGATCTATCATATGCCACCATTCTAGTCCATGGTGTTGAGGCGATTCTTTATAGGGAAAAGAAGGTAGAAGACCAAAACATAGAAGACCATTACAAAACCCAAGAAGAAGCCAACTTCTTTGATACTAATGTTGATTGATTTATAGGGTTTTGTGATGAAAATGAACATAAGCAGTGTGTTGATCTACCACAGATTGTTGTTCCTATGCATGATAAAAGTGTGCTATGGACATTGTATTTTGATGGTGCTTGTTCTAGAGAAGGCTCAGGTGCTGGTATTGTTTTGATAGCACCTGATGGAGAATACTTTGGCATGTCTGTTTTAGACTTGATTTTCAGTGCCCTAACAACATAGTTGAATATGAGGATGTTTCCTTTACAGGCCTCATTGATGAAATCATGGTTGTATACCAAGATGATCTCACTTCATTCTCCAAAGATAGGAAAGATCATTGAAAGCATTTGGAAGTGATCTTTGAAAGATGTTTGGAGTATGGGATTTCTTTCAATCACAAGAAATATCGATTTGGAGTAGAAGAAGGCAAGATGCTAGAGAATATTGTGCCAAAGAATGGGTTAGAATAGATCCTAAAAGACTTAATTCCATTAACCTCATTCCTCAGCCCAAATCAGTTAAAGGAGTACATTAATATTTTTTCAGAAAGATAAACTTTGTGAGGCAGTTTGTCCCTAACTTTGTTGAGAAGACCAAGTCAATCTCCAAGATGCTCAAGAAGGGATAGTCTATTACATGGAGCAAGGAACTAGCTGAAGCTTTTATTGATATAAAGGAGGATCTCAAGGATGCACCAGTGTTGGTAATTCTAGATTACTCCAAGCCTTTTCAACTCTTCTCTTTTGCCTCATACTACACTATTGCTTCTATGTTATCGCAAAAGAATGGTAATGGATTTGAGTAGCCCATAGATTTCTTTAGCAAATCCTTATAGGCTGCTAAACTAAATTATTTAAATATGGGGAAGCATGCATATGCATTAGTAAAGGATTTAAAAAATTTAAGTTCATACCTCACATGTGCGAATACCATAACATATGTGCCACACAACAGTAAATGACATATTTATGCAGTAGGAAGATTAAGGTAAAAGGTGTAGATGGATCAATAGGATACAAGAATATGACATAGATGTATAGGTGAGAAAACTAGTTAGAGGCCAAGGATTAGCTAAGTTTATGGCCAATTCCAATCTTGAAGCAACATAAGTGAATGAAACAAATGTAGATGTTGCTCCTCATTATAGATTGATTGATGATGTATGGTACAAGGATGTCATATTTTATCTTGAAAATATGAATTTTCCACCATGTATGGATGAAAATCAAAAGATGACCCTCAAGCTGAGATCTTAAAGGTATGTGTTGTTCCAGAATGAGCTGATGTGGATAAATCACAAAGGTGTATTGCTCAAGTGTTTTGGATCAAGAGCAGGTTGAGATAGTATTAAATGAATGCCACCATGGTATTGTGGGGAACACTTCAAGGATAAGACCACTACCCATAATATCCTCTTAGAGATAGTTATTGGTGGCCTACTTTATTTAAGGATGTAGTATAAGAAGACAAGAAAGTGTGATGCTTGCTAATGATTTTCTAGTAAGATGAAGTTTGGTGGAGCACTACCCCTTTTGTCCCTCGCAGTTGATGCACCTTTCCAACAACAGGGAATTGACTTCATTGGAGAGATAAAGGAAAAATCCAGCAATGGATTTAAATGAATCCTTGTGGCCACTAATTACTTCACCAAATGAGTAGGGGCATCCCCCACTCACAATGCAACTTCCAAGGTGGTTGTTGATTTCCTGATCAACAATATGATAACTAGGTTTGGAGTTCCAACTAGGATTTTGGTGGACAATGCAATGTGTTTTAGGTCTCAAGAAATGATGAACATGTGTTCTAAGTTTGGCATAAACCTTGTGTATTCATCTCCTTATCACCCCCAAAGTAAT